>JAVJIF010019715.1:0-65876 GCA_038442645.1 Agave tequilana
GCACCCCGTCCTGTTTCCTGTTCCTATTATGCATGTTATACATGTACCTGTTCCTGTTATACATGTTCCTGACTACCTTGCGGTGGTCCTGATTCAGCGCCAGGAGTCTGGGCCGTGGTCCCGGTATGCACGGGACCCATCTAAAACAAGACAATGTCTCCAACCGATCAGTTTCAATAACTGAGGACCTCGATTGGCACGTGTATAATAGGCGTAGTATGGGATGCGTCTATTCATGTGGCAATTGGTGTTCGCTGACATAATTATAATGAACTGAAATTCTACATTGATATTATAAACTGAACTTGACATCTGACTTGCATGTTATTATAGACATTGATTTACTCATGCCTGAGTACCCTTGATTATATCACTGACTGGCTTAGTTACTTTCATTTATCGTTACCATGTTATTACACTCTTATCATGTATATTTTCTTTCCATATGCTTATACGTTACATGCATGTGCATCTTCCTTTTTATTTTATCACTCACTAGGTCATTTATTGACGACCCTGAGTTTTACTATGCTCAGATCCAGGTTTGAGACGTTGCAGCCAGGAGTCTTTGAGCGCGTTGCAGATCTTCAGTAGACCATCAGCAGTTTCAGTTCGTGAGGACTTTTAGTATTTTTGCTTTCATTCTTGTTATGTCTATAATAGTGAACTTTCAAGACATTATTGTACTTGCTTTTGAATGCTGGAATAAGTTGTGAACTTTATGTTTTAATTTAATACATTGAGGCTTAACAATTTTTATTCAGAATACGTCGCCGAATCTTGTCACGTACCCAATTTTGCGTATTTTGAGAAATGGGCGTGGCACAAAAGCCCCGTCCCTGAGGACTCTCTGGTTCAGGTGTCATCTTCGTCGTCTAAAGAACATAGTGACTATTTAAGAGACGAAGTTGACTTCGGCGATGAACCTATTTTTCCTAACACCAACAAGTTTTCACACATTTTAGGGGAAAGAGATGCCGGTGGATGTCCCTGCAGTGATCCGCCTCTGGTGAGGTCACCGCAACTGAGGCTATTTCTTCTATCCCTCTTAACTGTTACACCATCGAGCTGGCAAATGTTTTTAACACTTCATTGAATTTCACTAGCAGGACTGGCTACCAGTGTTAAAGCTGCAACCTCCTCCCATATTGAGGAGATGATCAAGGAACTAGTCCAGCGGAAGGCCTTGAAGTTTCTACAACTGGCATGATCTCTAGGGTATAACTACCATGGCTGGGAATCCTCATCCCCCATCAGCCTGTCAAAGGATCTATCGTCTTTGAATCCTCAACTTAGTAAGAGAATAAAGATTCTCTATATACTCCTATTCTCACCGTTATTGCTAACATTGATGTTATGATTGCAGAGGTACAGGCTGGCTCAAGTGGAAGAGCTTGGTGGCAGCACTAGTACAGGGGATAACACACTTCTGACCTTAACGGCTGAACCAAGTACCGTGAAGTATGTTCTTGCGAATGTCATCTCAGAGGCTGCCATAGTAATAGTCCCAGAAGTGCCGTTCATGACCTCGACGTTGACGAAATCTGATGCTGGCCTCGTCTCTACACCAAGTGAGATGCTCCCGCCTCTACAGACATCGTACACAGATTATAGAATGGGGGTCTGGAGTGCATCAGCAGAGCTGGCTCCAGCCATGAAATCATCGAAGAATTGGCTCATTAGATGGTATAACTAAAAGTACACCTAGAGGGGTGAATAGGTGTATGACTAATCTAATGACAAATGATGCGGAATTAAAAATATTGCAACACACTTAGTGTACCCAAAGAGTGTAGCCGAATTCCCGGTGAAGGGCTCTGGACTATCTCCTTTAAATTCCTCTAAATAAGAGTTGAGGTGCTATGTAAAGCTCTCTTGTTCAACAACAGTGAGGCACACAAACAATACCAAGCATATATATGATAGAATATGATGCAATGCAAGATACAATATAAGAGAGTTTTAGAGATAGTGGATCAATCGTAAACACAAAGATATGTTTCGAGTTCGAGCTACTGCTCTACGTCCCCCACCTTCACAGAGGGATTTTCACTAATGCGTTCACACAGGGACTTCCCACACAGGGAACCTCCACTGAGGATTTGAGTAATATAAATTAGGAGTACACAACTCCTCTCTCCAATAAACACAACCTCTATACAAGAGGCAAGGCACAACAACAATCACCTCTACACTTAGAGGGATGGGCATTTAGCCAAACAATAATCACCTCACACTAGAGGGATAAGGCTCAAAGCCAAACAACAACCTCTATCACCTCTACACTTAGAGGGATACCAACACAACCAAATCACTTTCACAATCACCTCTACACAAGAGGGAAACCAACACAAATAAAGAAGGTTATAACTCTTGGTGATCTCAAAAACACAAACCAATTTTCTCACAAAACAAGATCTTATAGATAGGATAGATATGATAGCTCAAGTGTGAGAAAATAAAGTGTTTGGAATAAGAAAAATACTTGGGAAAATCTCCAAATAGATATTGAAATCAAGATCAAAACCAATTCCCAAAAGACTATCTTTTCTTTGAATTTTCCAATACTTTAAAAACAAATAAAAATAAATTTTTTAACCACAAAAACTCTTGCTGAAAAACACTTGGAAGATAGAAATTTTTCTCTTCTCAAATCTTGTTCAAAACAACTCAATAGAAGGCATATATATAGCATCTCAAAAATCTGCCCGTTGCAGCCATGAAAGGGCAGAATTGCCCTTCCCGGTCGACTGCCCGGTCGACCGGCCTGACCGTTGTGCCTCCGATCGACCGCCCGGTCGACTGGGCCAAAGCCATCGGTCGACCGCCCAGTCAACCGGTCCCCCACCCGATAGTGGGGTGCTTTCAGTCGGTCGACCGCGCGGTCGACTGGTCAAATAGGTTGGCTTTGTGCACGTCCCGTGTACATCGGTCGCCGGTTCCGGTCGACTGACTCCTGGTCTGGTCGACCGTCCGGTCGATCGCAAGAGCAGTCTGGCTGGGATGTTTAGGATTTAAAGCTTAGGTATTTTGATTCCATTAATTCTAAAATCTCAAAAAAAAACAAAATTTTCACAAAAATAAGTCTTATAAGATCTTTTGAAATACAAATATGTGTGACTAAAATTCACACATATTATACACAATTTGAACCATTTTTGTGATGTTGAATTTGCCTTAAACACCAAATCTGTATTTTTCAAAACTTAGATTTTTGAAATGGAAAATCGTTTTCTCTAAAACTTGTATAAATACAAACATGATATTGAAGCAACTTTAAAGCATTTTGTATATGGATAGAATAAGATATATATATCTATGTTTTTGACATGAAATCCAAAATCGGTTAAACTGAAAACTAAAACCAATAAACTTTAAACTTGTGTGTGTATTGTGAACTTGAGCATATTACTACTATCTACCTTTACACAAGATCTAATATAAACTAAATACAAACAGAGGTCTTCTTGTCTCCAAGCTGACTCGATCCAAACGCGATCTAACGAGCTTGACTCCAACCGAGTACTATATGCGATCTTGACGCTCGAGCTCTTGAATCTACATGTGAATGCTCCAAAACTTTGTTGAAGCTAATCACCTACTAATATATTGATTAATCACTGAAATTATTTAAACATAAGATTATTAGTAAACTATAACTACGTGAGTAATCATCATCAAAACTAGAGTGATGGGTCTCTGGGCCAATAATCTCCCCCTTTTTGATGATGACAAAACTCATGGAGTTATATAGCATGGATTAAAGTTAAGCTTTATAGAAGCTCCCCCTTAACTCATGCATAGCAATAAATAATAAAGATATTCAATGAATGCATAAATCAAATAACACATATGCATAATGAAGAATAAAACAAAACATATATGCTCTGATACCAATTGAAAAATAACATACATATATAAATTCTCAAAATGCTTCTTCCCCTTTTTGTATAAAACAAGTAAATGAAATGAACATGCATATAAATGACATAAACATGCATATATAAAACTCTAAATTTCTCTCCCCTTTTTGTCAAATCATCAACAAAGAGGCATAAATAATTTAAAAATAATTTTCTCCCTTTTTGTCAAATCAAACAAGAAGGATGTATATGCGATATACATTCATGAAGAGGAGAGACGTAAAGTTAACTCCCCCTGCATACATGCATTATATGAGAAAGAGATGACTAAACCCTAATCACATAACGCATAATATACAATCTTATATCATTTCTAGAGCTTTTCCAAGTGTTTTCTCTTTGTTTCTTTTTCAGAAATTTTGTTTTACTCACATACTTGAGTTATTCATTCAAAATCTATCCTCTAGGATCTTATATTGTGAGAGATTTTGTTTGTGGTCATTGAATCACTAAGTACTGTTTGTGATCATTGGATCACTAAGTTGCATTTCATCCTTTACTTTGTGCTTGGCTTTGTGCCTACCCTCTCATGTAGAGGTGTGTGAGAGTTAGAGTTGTGCACTCCCAGTCTGTAAGTTGTAATTCTTCAGTAAAGGTCCCTTTGTGGAAGGCCTTGGTGGATATAATGAAAATCCTTTTGTGTAAAGGCGGAGATGGAGAGCAGTGGCTCAAACCTCGAAATATCCTTGTGTTTGTATTTGGATCTCTCTATCTCTCAACTCCTACTCTCTTTATATCTTGCATTATTATTATTGCTCATATCCATACATGCTATATATTGTTTGTATGCTCACACTAGTATTCAACCAAGAGAGCAACTGAAGCAACTCAACTCATAATTTTAGAGAAATCGTGAGGAGAAGTTCCAGATCCCTTCATGGAATTTGGACTCACTCTTGATTATACATGTGTGTTAGTGTAAAGTTTTATTTTCATATTATTTGTCATATAGATTAGCTCTACACCTATTCACCCCCTCTAGATGAATTTTCAAATGGTATGAGAGCTAGTGCTCCTGATATTCGGTTTAACCACCTAGGAGTGTGATCCTCATTTACTAATCTAGTATATATATTTGTTTTGCACACATTCAGTCATTGCACTCATGGATTATCTTGCACCACTAATGTTTGATGCTTCCAATATTGACACGTGAAAATTTAAGATGAGTGCTTATTTCAAAGCACTAGGATTGCATGTTTATCTTGTCACTACTAAGAAATCTTATATTAGTAATAACAAGTACTTAGAGGCTAATGCACAGCCATGAAGGCACATAAACACACACTAAGCAAAGATATTTATCTATTATTTCTCATTGTGATTCCACTTTTGCAGCCTGGCACACTTTAATCTCTCACAAAGGAACAAGCTTGCTACATAGTCCAAGAGAATGACTCCCTTGAAGTAACTTTGGATTCTCATCTTGATGATTGTGCTAGCTCTTCCAATGATTATGATAGTGGAATGGATGCCCATACTTTGAATGAAAAGCTTTTCGAGTTTCATGAAAACTTACTTTCAAAATATAAGGTTTTGAAAGACAAGAGTTTTGATTCAAAGAAAAAAATGAAATGTTGTTTTCAAAACTCGATTTGGTTTTAAAAGAGGTCATTAAGGTTTCAAGTGAAAGAAATTCATTGAAATCTCAACTTGATCTTGTTTTGAAAGAAAATGAGATTTTAAAAAATAAAAATAATTTTGATTTTATTTTGAAGAACAATGATATTTTATCTTCAAAACTTTAGTTTGTTTTAAAAGAAAATGATTCTTTGAAAAATAAAATTATTTTAATTTCTAAGGAATTGGATTGTGTTTCAAAGCAAAAACTTTCTTTGAAAAATGATTTAGATTCTCATGTTTGTCATGTTACCATTGCTTTATATCCTAGTGATAAGATTGTTATTTTATTGCTTGCTCCGCAACTTTTTATATTGATAATGATATTTGTGCTTTGAAGAAGAGTGTAAATTATTTAAGCTTCACTGAGCCAATGTGTCATGAACCACAAGAGATTGAAATTCATGTTTCACAAGAAACATACTCCACATTTGTATGCACACCTATCACGACATACACATGCTTATCATGCTCACACACATGACTCATTGTATGCTAGAGTATACACTTATACACATTGTGGTCGTAAGGGTCACCTTGTAAAATTTTGTTATGATAGAATACATGCTTTAAATTTTGCAAGTCAAATAATTTGGGTTAGGAGAGGTACTAACCCCCATAGACCCAAGAAAGTTTGAGTATCAAAATCCATTCATATCTTATTTGATGTGGGTGTGGGCTCTCACAAGATGTGATTGTATTGGTGCCTTCGTGGTGGATGTGTTTGAGCTAATTGAATACTACATTGGATGTATCGGTATCAAGAAAGTTTTGATGGGAGGACCACCAAGTTTTTGGAGATATAGAGACTAGTTCAACCAAACTATCTCTATCCTCCTTAGTTTATATTATGTGCTTTCATGTTTTTAGATTGATGATTTTTAGCATATTATTATTTTCATATTCATTAAGATTAAATGCAAAGCTTATTAGACTTGTGATATACATATATAGTATTCGAGATACACTCATATTTATATGAACTTATATCTTTATATTCTCACATAGTTTAGCTATTATGTTTATCTAATTTCTAATAACACTTGTATTTACACTAATGATCAATACCATGTTTTGGTGTTTTTATGCTTCATGTTTTGATTACATTTTAGATATAATATTCATAAAAACTTGTGTTTATATTTGTACAATTAGCAAGCTACACTTGATTCTTATATTTAGATGCTTTATTGTTCATGTGTACTCATTACATGTACTTATAAAATCTAATTTTGATAATTCATACATCTATACTTGTACTCCTCTATTTGTTTTTACATCACACATATATATGTTTTCATGAAAATATTCTTAGCTTCATGTATGTGTAAATTTTGTTAAAACTTTATGATATATATGTTATATCCTTGAGTCGCATGCATTACATGTCTTGTACTCTTTTGTGGACTCAATTTATATTTGAATAAATATGTATACTTTAGTTTTGATAAAGTATACATATACCTTGAAGTTTATGTTTCTTGAATAGTTTTAATGAAAATAGAATTTTTTCTCATGATTTATGGTTTTATATTTATGAAAAAAGAATTTCATATGTATTGATGAGATTGAGCTTCATTGATTTATATCCATGATTATATTTCTTACATGATTCTTATACATTTGATATATCTTTTATTTACTCATAGTTTTAATTCATGAGCCTATATGTGCTTCATAAATTTTTTAATATCAATTATGTGTATTTAGCATATTTTTATGAGATATATACATGTTTTATTTTTTGCTTGAAGAATTTCGTACTAGTTTCAAAATTACTTTGAAACTAGTTCTTTATTCTTCAATTAGTAGAGTTTTCAACCTATACTATAGTATTATTAAAACTTTATTTTTGAATACTTCTACCCTTCAAGGGTGGTTGGTTTGGTGATCATGTCTTGTATGCTCTTTAAAGACAATTTTTATAAACTTCTGTATGATAAGGTGGACGATATGAGTTATATATGATTCTTAATGATATTTTCATTTTTGTATACTCATGTGTTCTTGCATATGTGATCGGAGTAAAACCTGAAAACATGTATTTTAAAATCAGTGTAATTATGTATATATGCTAATGTTTCCTCGATACTTCCATCATCGTATTGGTTCAATAGGTCGAATTCACAGGGACGGGAGGTGATAGAAGCATTAACAGTTCTTATTCACATCATATGTTAATAAGTTCTTATTTTTTAAAGAAAGAGAAAAAGAAAAAGAAAAGAAATCTAAAAGTGATAGGCGGAGAAGGTGATGAAAACGACGATGTGAAAAGAAATGGAGAAGTGGTTGTGGATTCGGTAAAACAAAACACGAAATATAGGTGAAGTGAAAACAAGAAACAAGAAACAAGTGAAAAACTTTAAGAAGTGAATGAAAAATATGATTGAAAACAAAATAGAAAAAGGAGTAAAATTTAGTTGAGAAAAGAAACTAAGTGGTGAACGAAGAAAGTGATGGAAACATGACTGAAAGATGATAAAAAGATTTTGAAAATAGTTTTTAAAACAAAGTAAGAAAAAGAAGGAAAATGATGAAGAAAACTCATGGCTACTAACTGCTAATTGCCCCACTAACATGCTAACCTCTTAGTGATAGTTACCTCACATGGATCTTGGCCATCACTAGTCCTTGACTTCAAGAGTATTACAAAGAATGGCTGATAACATGGTTCTTCACATTCAAATACATCCAAATCACACAATAAGGTGCAAGCTACTATTAGATCATCAAAATCAAGTAGAGATGAGTATGAAATAAAGAAGACATTGCAAGTTAGCTTGTTAGTAGTTAGATATTAGAATGTTGAATCTATCATCATGAGTCATCAATGACTCTTGCAAGAGCAAGATCATGTAAATGCTATTTGATTCATGTGAATTATTGATTGAAACGGGAAAATAATAAAGAAAGAGTTAAAGTTAAAAAGTTTAGCCTCGTCTCAATGTAACCATTTAGCAAGGGCTAGATGGGTCAATCAACATAAGAGTTGTAGTCCTTCAAGTCTTCTTTCTGGAGCATCTTGAATCATCAAATTTTAGTTTCGATAGAGAAAGTTATGATTGAAATACAAAAGAGTGTCCAGTCTGAATCCGAATAAATTCAAATTTTCTCTCTTTTATCTTCATCTTGTGGTGCAAGCAACCTGGTTCAAATAGAAGTCCATCTCTATCTTTAATTAAGATGATGATTCATCTTTTCTATCTTTCTTCTCCTCTAGATTTGAATAGCAATTAGGAGTCCACTTTATCCTTTCTTCTCCTCCCCTAGATTTTAAATTAATATTTAAAATTCAAGTTTAGATTAGGTTAGATAAGATAGAAGCTTCTAATTAGTAAAATAAATCATGCATGTAGCTTGTGGACTTTTGAGCTTCAATTGGGCTTCATTTATTTATTCTTTAATTACTCAAGGCCTGGACAACACTAAACAATAAAACGTAACGTAGCAGTACTTTATAAAGAATAAGTAGAAAATATGATGATAATATGATGATAAATATATGCAATTTTGACTACCTATAACACCCCCGCACTTATCTTTTTGCTCGTCCTCGAGCAAAAATAAAAAGAAAAGAAAAACTAACTATCCTAACTCATTTTGTAGGAATCACGATTATACTTAGCATGTGCAACAAACCGTTAAATCTCTAGGTTACTCGTAGAGGACGAGTGTTGTCTCGTGAGGGTTTTCAGTGGATTACACCTACAAAATCCATAAAAAAAAAGAAAATGTTTTGATTAAATTTTTTTTATTTGAAAAAGGAGAGAAATATTTGAAATATATTTGAAGAAATGAAGCAATCTATAAGTTTTAGAATTATCATTTTTATTCATTCTTGAACTTAGTCCCTATAACAATAATTCGTTATCAATTTTAGGGAAGGATTAAAATTGAATTTATATAATCTCTTTTTTTGTTCCCTAAATCATATGACGTGATTACTAGGGATTCTTTAACTTGCCTTTTTATTATTATTTTCTTTTATATACACACACACATACATACACATACTAATATGTATAACTCATCTAATTTTCTTTTGTATAAGTATCAGACTTCTTGAGGCCCTCATACCTAACTAATTGACTATTAGATGTGTTAGTACATATATAGATAATATTTCTTAATTTTCTTAGGCTTTCTAATTCACCCATATAGCGAGCCTAAGGTCGTCGCTCTCAACCGCTCAGTTTTAGGGCACGGGTAAGAAAACACCCCACGGACTTAAGGACTAGAGTAAACTAGGCCACAAAACTAAAGACTTTATTTATAAAATCACCTTTTGGCGTGAATACTTATGCTTCTTGAGGCACATGTTGAAAGTACACCTAGAGGGGGGGGGTGAATAGGTGTACAGCTAATCTAATGAACAAAATGCGGAAATTAAAACTAATTTGCAACACACTTAATGTAACCAACGAGTGTAGCCGAATTCCCGGTGAAGGGCTCTGGATTAAACTCCTCTTGATTCCTCTGAATAAGAGTTGAGGTGCTATATGAAGCTCTCGTGGTTAAACACAATGAGGCACATACAAACTACACAAGCATATAAATGATATGGCAATATGAAATGATGCAAGGCACAAAAGTAAAGAGAGAGTTAAAGAGTCAATGGATCATCGTTAACAGATGGATATGTTTCGAAGCTCGAGCACCAGCTCTACGTCCTCGCCTTCACACAGCAGAAGATTTCCACTAACTTGTCCACACAGGACTCCCACAAGGGAACCTCCACTGAGGATTTGGGGCAATACAATAACCGGGAGTACACACACTCCTCTCTTTACAAACACAACCTCTACACTTAGAGGTTAGGCACAAAGCCACCACAAAACTCAATCAACCTCACAATGAGGGATGGGCACAAACCCAACAACCAATCAACCTTTCATTAGAGGGATAGGACACAAAGCCACCACCAAAATCAACCTCTACACAAGAGGGATAACACAAAGTAGGAGGGTTTACAACTTGGTGATCAAAAGACCACAAATCAATTCTTTCTCACAAAACAAAGTTCCTATAGAGAGAATAGAATGATAACCTCAAGTGTGAGAAAACAAAGTATTTTGAACAAAGAAATTACTTGGGAAATCTTCAAATAGATATAGAATTTAGAGACCAAAAACAAATTCCCAAAAGACTATTTCTTTGAAATAAAAATACTTTAAAAAACAAATAGAGATTAAGAATTTTGAACCCAAAACTTTTGTTGGAAAACACTTGAAGAGTATGAAAATTCTCTCCTTAAAATCTTACTCAAAACTGGCCTCAAATCGGGTATAAAATAGGCCCAAAACAGAATCTGCCCGTTGGCTGGCAGAAAGGTCAATTTTGACCTCCGGTCGACCGACCGGTCAACCGGCCCAACGTCAAATTTTTGACCGTTGAGCCTTCCGGTCGATCGCCGGGTCGGGCCGGTGCCTGAACTAGAGAGCGACGGCTCTCTAGTCGGTCGACCGCCCCGTCGACCGGGGAAACCGAGAGTGGGTTGCCTTCAGTCGGTCGACGCTTGTGGTCGACCGACCAACTGATATGGCCATGTGCACGTTTTGTGCACATCCGGTCGACCGCTTCCGGTCGACCGGCTCCTAGTCCGGTCGACTGGTCGGTCGACCCGCCAGGGCCTGGCAGACAGAATTTAGGACTTGAAAAAACTTGGGTTTTTATTATCCTATAAATCCCATAAATCTCTAAAAATTTCAAAAAATAAGTTCTTGCATGATCTTTGAAATACAAACTTGTTTGAGTAAAAATCAAACCAAGTTACAACATTTTGAACTCTTTTTGTGTTATGAAAATTTTTACCGAAAACCAATTCCGTATTTTCCAAAACTTAAATTTTTGAATTGAAAATTCGTTTTGTCCAAAACTCATCCAAATACAAAAACATGATATTTGAAACAACTTGGAGCATATAGTATATGCATATAATCCAATATACATGAAAGATATATATATATATATATATAATATATTATATATATATATATATCAATGTTTTTGACTTAAAATCCAAAAATATGTTTTGTTAAAATACCAAAATACCAAACTCATGAATAGATTATCAAACTAAGTTTGTTTAAATAATTGAATAGCATACTGTATATAGAACAAATCTAACATACATTAAACCATGTAAACTTGTTTTGATTCTATTTATTCATGAAAACCAATCGGTTAAACCGAAAACCGAAAACCAAAACTAAAACATGAAACGTTGTGTGTGTTGTGAACTTGAGCATATCACACTATCATCTTTAACAAATGGATCTAAAACATAAACTAACTATGTACTAAAGTCTTCTTGTAGAGCGACGTCTCCAAGTCGACTCGATCCAAACGTGATCCACCGAGCTTGACTCTAACGAGTGCTAGATATGAACTTTGACGTTCGGGCGCTTGAATCAGCATGTTGAAAGGTCCAAATATCTTTGTTGAAGCTAGTCACCTACTAATATCTTGGTTAAGTATCTGAAACTAAATATCACAAGATTATTAGTAAACATAACTACATGAGTTAATCATCATCAAAACTAGAGTGGAAGGCCTCTGGGCCAACAATCTCCCCCTTTTTGATGATGACAAAACTCATGGAGTTATACGCATGGATTAATGTTAAGCTTCAAAAAAGCTCCCCCTTAACTCATGCATAGCAATAAACAATAAATATATGCGATAAATACTAAACATGGATATGCATCAACATGCATAAAAACAATGAATGACATGCTCTTGATACCAAACATGAAATAAACATGCTCTTGATATCAAACTTTTATAATAAATTCCCTTACCTTTTTAAAATAAACATGTTCTTAAATAATTGCTTTTGATACCATAAAAATTTCAATGAAAAACTTAAGTTCTTGATACCAATCAATAAAACAAAAATTCTTGATACTAATTGGAAGATAATCACTAAAAGATTTTGATATCAAACAATAAAAATATCAATATGAAACAACTTACAAATAAACAATAACATGCATATTAAAGAATAACATGCATATAAACTCAAATACTTCTCCCCTTTTTGTCAATCATCAACAAATGGGTCAAAGAAAACAATATTCTCCCCTTCTTGTCTTAAACAAAAAAAAATGCAATGAGGGGGTGAAATCTAATCAAACGTTATGGAAATAGGCAATTGATATCAATGAGGGGTGATGCCAATTGTAAGAAAAAATATATCTTTAGTGCATCATGATATCAATGAAATATACAATTAAAAGTACATAATGTGGTACATAAAATAAATGTTTTAATATAAATTTAAATACCAATTGATACCAATTGTCAGTAAATACCAATTAATACCAATTGTAAGTAAATAAATCATTTTGAGCAATTCAACCAAAATTTTGATATCAATAAAACATACCAATTGTTAACATTGTTTTATTGTTTTCTTTATTGTAAGTAAACTTAGAGGTAATCTTGATACCAACATGTAAAGATTAGTACCAATTGAAAGTAATTTTTTTATTAAAAGCATATGATACAAAATAATCAATATCATTTTTTTTAATAATTTCAACATAAAGTGTGGGAGTAAAATACCAATTAAAGATGAAATATAAATTTTCTCCCCCTTTATGAAATAACAAATGAAATGATGCATAAGCTTGTATAAGATACACCAATTGAAACATAATCAATTGAAATATAATAGTCATTTGAAATCAAGCTTAGCATAACTAAAATTTGTGCTCAAGGATATAGAGATATAGTAAGCACAAATAAATCATATATATATGTATGAAAAATTGAATACCAATCAAAATTGATACTATTTGAAGTGTAAGCATACATATATAAAAACTATATGAGTATACAAAAAGAATGTCAATAGTGATACCAATTGAAAAGATCCAATGATATCAATTGAAAACATAATATGATCAAGTGTATAATTCATATTTTCTACCACCCATTTCATGCACATGTTTTAAATAGATTTTCAATAATAAGTATACAAGGCATGTCGCCCAACCAACTGCCCTTTAATGGGTAGGGTTTCAAAAATAGGTTTAAAAATATAGTATGTTTGAAAAGCTCTACCATAATGAAGAATAAGAACTAGTTTTAAGAAAATTTAAAAACTAGTACGCAAATCCTTCAAGTAAGGAATAAAACAAAATTATATTCCATAAACATGAAAATCTCTAAACGAATGTCACTCAAAATCTATATAGCACATATAATACTCATGAAAATAAAATCATGAGAAAACATTAAGAATATCAGTGTACAAGTTTTGTGAAAGACAAGTCATGGAATAGGCAATCAAATTCAAATACAATATTCCTTAAAACATCAAAACTTGAATTCCTTCAAGGTATATGTAAGTCATGTACAAACTACCGTATACATACATATCCAAATATAACGAGTCCACAAAATATATGCATGAAGGCAAGTGGCGCAAGGATGTATATATATATATATATATAGCTAATAGTTTAGACACAATAGACATATACATGAAACTAAACATATAAACATGAAAAACATGTAGAAAATGAGAATACAAGTCAAATGCATGAATCATCAACCTAGGCTAAACTAGTACATCTAATGAGTACAAATGAGCTTTCAAGCACAAACATATAATGATCTATTTGTGGCTCACTAGTTATACAAGTATATATCCAAGTCTTAATGAAAACAACATCTAAACATATATTCAACATCATGAAGTATCAAAACAAAAAAAACTCATAAACATACATATGATCATTATGTACATGCATATGCATAAATCTAGGACATACACATTAGTTAAAACAAATGTGAGAACACAGAGATACAAATCCATATTAAACATGGGTGTCTCAATACTAATCATATATATCACTATTCTAATAAACATGGCATGTGGCATAATGAACATTAAAACATGACATGCTAGAAGTCAACATAAGATAAGCATGTAAACATAATGGGAGTTAGAGATTGTTCCAAAACTATGAGGGCAACTCTCCAAGTCTCCAAAACAAGGTGGTCCTTCCACCAAACTCCCCTTAAAAGTGATGCATCCAAATAGTTCTCTTTAAGCTTGGAACGCATCCACCTCAAGGCACCATCACTCTCACGTCATGCGAGAGCCCACACCTACATCAATACTATAGGGATGATCTTTGGTACCCACTCTCTTTTGGGTCCATGGGGTTAGTTCCTTTCCTAACTCAAACAAATTTAGTTGCTAAATTTGAATCATGTATACGATCATAGAAAACTTAGCAAGATGGCTCTTAACGTCCACAATGTGTACAAGTGTCACATGAGCATACATAGTGTTGTATACATGAACGTACGAAGCATGTGTATGCCGTGGATGGTGTGCATGTAAAGATGGAACTTGTTTCTTTGGAAACATAGATTCCAACGTGAGTGGTTCATGGCACAATGGCTCAAAGTAGAGCCCAAACAATCCACACTTTTCTTCAAAATATTTATATCATTTTTAATACTGAGCATGCAATAGGTAAGCTAGGTGAAGCTACACTAGCATGGCAAACATGTGAATCTATATCATTTTTCAAAGAAATATTTTTATTTGAAACAATTTCCAATTTCTTTGAAATAGAAGCAATTTTTTATTTTCAAGAAATCATTCTCTTTTAAACAAAATCAGTTTTGAAGTTAAATCCTCATTTTTCTTCAAAACATATTCACAATCATTTTTACTTTCAAAATTTTGTTTTCATTAAGTGCAAGATTAAGTTTGGGATTTAAGCGGGTCACTTTCACTTGAAATCTCATCCCTTTCTTGCAAAATAATCTCAAGTCTAGAAGATAAATTTTATTTTCTTCTTTTAATCAAGACTTTCTTTTTTCAAAAGTTTGTATTTTAAAATCAAATTTCACAATTTTTAGCAAGTTCATCATTCATGGCTTGTGCCTCTAAACACTCATTGCAATAGGAACTAGTGCTAGCATCTAGTTGAGTTTCTGATTGTACATCAAGGAGTCGCATTTCCCTTGGACCATGAAGCAACGTTCGTCGGACTTGTCTCTCCTAGATCTCCTCTTCTTTTTGATAAGCATTGGTAGCTGGGAGATGTCAAAATGCTCCATACTGCAAAAGCGGACTCATAGTGAGAAACACATGTAAATATTTTTTATTAAGAGATACTCTAAGTGCCTTTAGGGCTAGTGCATTAGCCTCTATATGCCTGCTATCACTAAGGTAGGATTCCTTGGTAATGGCAAGGTAAACTCTGTAACCTAGGGTTTTTAAATGACAACTCATCAGAACCTTCCATATATCAAGTCTAGAGATATCAAACATGGAGGGACATCCATAAGTGCAAACAATATGTGTGCAAATGCAAATGCAAATGTAGATTAGCAACCAAGATCACACTCCTAGGTGGTTAAACCTAATATCAGGAGCGTAGGCTCTTATACCAATTGAAAGTACACCTAGAAGGGGTGAATAGGTGTACGGCTAATCTAATGAACAAAATGCGAAAATTAAAAACTAATTTAAAACACACTTAATGTAACCACGAGTGTAGCCGAATTCCCGATGAAGGGCTCGGACTAACTCATCTTGATTCTTCTAAATAAGAGTTGAGGTGCTATATGAAGCTCTCGTGGTTAAACACAAGTGAGGCACACACAAACAACACAAGCATATAAATGATATGGCAATATGAAATGATGAAGGCACAAAGTAAGAGAGAGTTAGAGAGTCAATGGATCAATCGCTAACACACGGATATGTTTCGAAGCTCGAGCACCCAGCTCTACGTCCCCGCCTTCACACAGAAGATTTTCACTAACTTGTCCATACAGGACTCCCACACAGGGAACCTCCACTGAGGATTTGGGGCAATATAATACCGGGAGTACACTGAAAAACACCTAGAGGGGGGGTGAATAGGTGTTAGTGCTAATCTAAAAAACTAATGCAAACTAAGTGCGCTAAATGCGGAAGCTAATGCAAATTATGCACAAACTAATACAATACAACAAGTGTAGCCGAATTCCCCTTGCGAGGCTCTGGACTAACTCCCCTTGATTCCCCTTGAAATGGGTTGAGGTGCTATGTGAAGCTCTTGTTGGATGAGTATAAGTTAGGCACACACACACAAGCAATCCAAACAATGTGCACTCACAATCAAGCCAAGCAATAAAGGATATAGCAATAGAGATGCAAGGCACAACACAAGCAATATTGATATGAATGAATCAATGCTCAACACAAGCAAGTATGATATGATAATGAGTATGATGCTTTGCACAATTATAAGAGAGAGAGTTAGAGAGACAATGGATCAAAACGCAAACACCAAGATTTGTTTCGAGGTTCGAGCACCTTGCTCTACATCCCCGCCTACACCACCGTGTAGGATTTCCACTATCTCAACTCCCACCGAGGGAACCTCTACCGAAGAGGATTTCTTACAACACAAGGAGTACCTAACTCCTCTCTCAATACAACAACCTCCACCGAGGCCAACAACCAACAACAACCAATCCATACACCTCTACCGAAGAGGCTCACAAACAAACACCACCTCTACCTAAGAGGCTCACAATCAATACCACTCCGATCACCTCTACCGAAGAGGGATACAACAAATGAAGGAGGGTTTAACAACAATGAGGTTACAACAACAAACCTCAAACACTTCTCTTTCTTTTTCTCTTTCTTTTTCCACAAAAACAAGATCCTAAGAGTTTAGGATAGATGATATAGCTCAAGTGTGGAAACTAGGTGTTTGGAAAAAAGCAACAAAGAAAAACACTTGGGAAAATCCTTGCAAAAGATATAGAATGAAACCAAGACAAATCTCCCAAATTCCTATTTTCTTTGATTTTTCCAAAAACCTAACAATAAAGATTAAGTCTTTTAGCACAAAAACTATTTTGAAAACTTGTTTAAAACACTAGAGAAACACAGAAATTTTTCACCTTAAAAACCTTGTCCAAAACAATGGAGAAATGGGGTATATATAGCCCCTAGGAAAACTAGCCGTTAGGCTGATGTGGCAGTCTGACCAACTGCCGGTCGACCGGTCCGGTCGACCGCCAACGGTCAAAAATGTGACCGTTGGGCAGCAGCGGTCGACCGGTCCGGTCGACCGAAAATTCCCGAGAGCAGAGCTCTCACCTCACCTCGGTCGACCGACCCGGGCGACCGGTTATGTGCCAAACAGACGTACACATTTGTGCACATCGGTCGACCGGACCGGTCGACCAGCCTCGACCGTGGTGCGGTCGACGGCACGGTCGACCGACCAGCCTGTCAGCACAAAAACCAGGTCAGAAATTTTGGGAAAAATATTTTATAAAAATCTTTTATCATTTCTGAAAATTCCATAAAACTTGTTTTATCATTTTATGTTAAAACATAAACATGTGATAAAAATTTCAAGACAATATAACAACATATCAATTCATTTTTGTGTCTTGCCAATTTTATCAAAACAAAATCTGTATTTTTATCAAACTTGATTTTTCAACACATGAATAGGAATATCAAATAAGTTTGTTTAGCAAGTTAAACCATGTATGTATAACTAGAATATATCTACTATACATATAAAACATGTAAACTTGTTTGATCTACTATTCATAAAAAAAACACATATCAAATCATAAACGTGTGTGTTTTGTGCACTTGGAGCATATCAACTAAACTAAGCTTTACAAATGGATCTAAAACTCTATCTAAACTAGGATACCTAAGTCTTCTTGACGATCTTCATCTTCAAGTAGACTAGCTCCAAAACTCCGTGATTCACCAAGTGCAAAGGTATGATCTTTAAGCTTTGGCACCGGAATCATCAAGAATAGCTTCTAATTATCTTGTTGAAGCTAATCACCAACTAATATCCTGTTAATGATCTGAAACTTAGAAACACAAGAATATTAGTAAACATAACTACATGAGTGTTATCATCATCAAAACTAGGGTGGAAGGCCATTGGGCCAACATACACAACTCCTCTCTTTACAAATACAACCTCTACGCTTAGAGGTTAGGCACAAAGCCACACAAAACTCAATCAACCTCACAATGAGGGATGGGCACAAAGCCAACAACCTCAACCTCTCACTAGAGGGATAGGGCACAAAGCCACCACTTCAAAATCAACCTCTATACAGAGAGGGATAGCACAAAGTAGGAGGGTTTACAACTTGGTGATCAAAAGACCACAAACTAATTCTTTCTCACAAAACAAAGACCCTATAGAGCGATATAGAATGGTAAGCTCAAGTGTGAGAAAACAAAGTGTTTTGAAGAAAGAAAATCACTTGGGAAATCTTCAAATAGATATAGAATTTTAGACCAAAAATAAATTTCCAAAAGACTATTTTCTTTGAAATAAAACACTTTAAAAACAAATAGAGAACCCAAAACTTTTGCTGGAAAAACACTTGAAGAGTATGAAAATTTTCTCCTTAAAAATCTTACTCAAAACTGGCCTCAAATGGGGTATAAATAGGCCCAAAACAGAATCTGCCCGTTGGCTGGCAGAAAGGTCAATTTTGACCTTCCGGTCGACCGGCCCGGTCGACCGGCCAACCGTCAAAATTTTGACCGTTGAGCCTTCCGGTCGACCGCCGGGTCGACCGGGCCCTGAACCAGAGAGCAACGGCTCTCTGACCGGTCGACCGCCCGGTCGACCGGGAAACCCGAGAGTGGGTTGCCTTCAGTCAGTCGAACCGCTCGGTCGACCGGCCAACTGATATGGCCATGTGCACGTTTTGTGCACATCCGGTCGACCGCTCCGGTCGACCGGCTCTTGGTCTGGTCGACCGGTCGGTCGACCGCCAGGGCCTGGCAGACAGAATTTAGGACTTGAAAAACTGGGGTTTTTATTATCCTATTAAATCCCATAAAATCACTAAAATTCACAAAATAAGTTCTTGCATGATCTTTGAAATACGAACTGGTTTGAGTAAAATCAAACCAGGTTACAAACATTTTGAACTCTTTTTGTGTTATGGAAATTTTGCCGAAAACCAAATTCCGTATTTTCCAAAACTTAAATTTTTGAATTGAAAATTCGTTTGTCCAAAACTCATCCAAATACAAAAACATGATATTTGAAACAACTTGAAGCATATAGTATATGGATATAATCCAATATACATGAAAGATATATATATATATATCATATTTTTGACTTAATTCCAAAATATGTTTTGTTAAAATACCAAAATACCAAAGTCATGAAATAGACTATCAAACTAAGTTTGTTTAAATAGTTGAAGCATACATGTATATAGAACAAGTCTAATATACATTAAACCATGTAAACTTGTTTTGATTCTATCTATTCATGAAAACCAAGATCGGTTAAACTGAAAACAGAAAACCAAAACTAAAACATGAAACGTGTGTGTGTTGTGAACTTGAGCATATCACACTATCTAATCATTAACAAATGGATTTAAACATAAACTAAACTATGTACCGAAGTCTTCTTGTAGAGTGCCATCTTCAAGTCGACTCGATCCAAACATGATCCACCGAGCTTGACTCCAACGAGTACTAGATATGAACTTTGACGCTCGGGCTCTTAAATCACCATGTGAAAGCTCCAAAACACCTTTGTTGAAGCTAATCACCTACTAATATCTTGGTTAAGTATCTGAAACTAACATTACAAGATTATTAGTAAACATAACTACATGAGTTAATCATCATCAAAACTAGAGTGGAAGGCCTCTGGGCCACACATGTATCCAGCTTAATTAGTGAATTTTTTATTTATATTATTATATCATTATTATTTTTTTATTATTATTTTTTTATATAAAGACACAAGAGTCTTTGTCTTAGAATCCTAGATATGTAAGTGTATTAGGTATGCACATTTCATTAAGGTAAAAATCAAGATTAATTACTTATTCAATTTTTCCTCCTATGCCTAAGGAAATCCAACAATTTATTTTATTTTGATCAAGTTTTTAGAAATCCTAATCATGATTTTCCTAATTCTTAAGATTAACTTGGATTTCTTTTAAAAGATAAGTCAAAATATTGTTTCCTTTTTCAAATATATTATATATATTTTTTATTTTTATTAAGTTAATAATCTAAGGTTAGTGAGTTATGTTAACAACAACCTACAGCTAGTCAATAATCTTTGTTAAAATAAATATTTTTTTATTTTTTATTTTTTATTATTTTAATTAATTATTTAATTATTTATTTATTATTTTTTAAAAAAAGTTAAGCGTTAGTACCCTCTCCCACACTTATCTCATGCACCCACACTTATCTCATGCATTGTCCCCAATGTATGAATGAAATGCATGTATGAATGAAGTAAAGTGTAAAAAGAGACAAATAATAATAATAATATACAAATATATGTACAACACATGCATCTCCCTCACATAGATCTTTTTAGGATTCATCCGTCTAGCTCGTTTCACATCATTCCAATGAGTTCTCTTTATAGGGCACAATGGGGAGACTAATCTTTTTGTTATTTTTATGTTCATCCTCTCCAATTTGTTCCTCAATTTCCTCAATTTTCTCCTACTCTTCTTCCATCTTTCCCTCTTCATAAATTCATTATCGTCATCAAAAAACACTTTTGGGGCATACACAACATGAATACCTAAAATTTTGAGCTCATCCTCATATATCTCCTCAAAAATGGAATTAACCATTACTTTCGGAGGTGTGTAACTAACCAAAGCATCCCTAATCAATTCATCTAAACAGTTAAGTTCATCTTCGACGAGATTTTTAAAGCTTTTGTCAATTTGAGGTTCTTGAGTTATGTTTTCAAACAATTGATCATTAGTCGGTTCATTGAATGAGAAGATTCTTAAATCAAGCTTCCCTCTTTCAAAGAGAACTCTAGGCATAACACACGTTTCTCACCACTATGATCGCATTTATCTTTAAACAATATATCAAGAAATAGAGGCTCATCATCTTCACAAATATCCTCACATATGATTTAACTTTCTCCTTGGGAGGTGTATGTGTATCCCAATAATCTTGAAACATTTCATCTAAACACAAGATTTATCGTCACATTTATCTTTACTAACGACTCAACTTGTTTCCTACGAGGTGAATATTCAGCTAAATGATCTTTAATCAGTTTGTCTCGAAATCGACGATAGTCGTCTAATATGCATACTTCCTCATTGGGCTTATCAACATTATCGAACTCATTTGCTTCATGAAGACGAATGTGATCTAGAATTGATATGGTTTCTCACTTTGGACTTTTTTCATTCTATCTCGATTGATGTATTCCTGGATTGACATAAGCATTTCTTGTTTTGAATCAAGAACAGGTTGAGTGAAAAATGAATCCTCCTCCTGCTCAATCGCTAACTCATTAACCATCATCTCTAGGGGGGCCCAGTGTGAAACATTATCACTTAGTATTTGGTGTGAAGTTTGTGTGTCTTTATGATTGTAATTGAATTTTAATTGATGTGGTGGATAGGGTTCACTAGTAGGTCCTTGAAATGAGTGAAACTGATTTGAATTTTGTCCTAAAGAATACCCTATCGAGGGATACTGTTTCGAGGAATGAGATGGATCATGACAATAACTGCACAAAATAAGTGGATAAGATGTAAAAGATGAGTGGGCAGGTTGAGTGTAGTTATAAAAGTTAGGAAAAAAAGGTTGGTGGATGGAAAGGTGGGTTTGGCCTATAGAATGGATCATAAGCCAATGAGTGTGGATAGACCATGGGATATATATATATATATATATATATATATATATATATATATATATATATATATATATATATATATATATATATTATATATATATAATATTTCTGGTTAGTGGTGAATTTTTTTTTTTAACCTAGATGTACTAGATCTCTCGATCAAGCTGACATGCGCAGTTAACAAACAAGTTCACCCAATTAATCAAAAATCCTAATCTAGGGTAAGCCTGGACCTAGACGACTCCTAACTTTAGACTGTCTTTAGGAGGTATATTGCCGATCTTAACCACAAGTTAATCGGCCAGGTAGGTGGCAAGGTTGATGGGAGGTTATCCGTCAAAGACGTTCCTTAATTAAGTAACCACCAACCTTCAAGCTTTCGGCCCTTAATCCCCTTCTTAGACACCGATTTGGCGATAGTTAATTTCAGACAACTTCCTCCTTCAGCCAATCTTCTAATAAGTCCGAGTTAACCTAAGGCCAACGTCTAGTCAATTTTTATTTTAGGGTAAGGGTTGTGAATGCAATGAAGATGATTTGTGGGCCAATGAAGGATAATGACGTCCCTACCTTATCTTGTTTATAGGTTATGCCCTTAAAGTGATTTAGTGCACGTGTAAAGCAATAGACAAGTATTCACTCAAAAGCAGTAAATCAGCTAAGGGTGCTTTCTAGTCTATATGCAATGCGAACGTATCTTGTCGCCAGCACTCTTCAACAGAAATTAAAAAATTAAATAGACACGTGCCTATGATGCAAGAGTCTAATTTTTTTAATTAGTCAACTAATAGGTTACTGTTAATTAATTAGCAGTATGCAGGGTGATCACAGAGAAATTATATTAAAGCAGTAAATAGGAATTTACAATTTTCTATAACCTGCAAAAGATCAATTAGCAGTGATCTACTAATGTCACGGAAACGCTGCAATTGCCGCGTTTGCGCAGCTAATTAGTAGGCTATGTTGCTCTGCCTTTTAGGGCAGAGGTACAAAGTAGCTGTATGTCCTTAGCTGCAGCTAGTTTTACTGTTATCAGATCCTGCAAACAGAATAAATAAATAAATAATTAGTTTTTTTAGAGAATATCGTACCGTTCCCTCCTCGGCAACGCGCCAAAATTTTGATTAAAACAGGAAAATAATAAAGAAAGAGTTAAGTTAGAAAGTCTTAGCCTCGTCTCAATGTAACTGTGTAGTAAGGGGTAGACGGGTCGATCCACAGAGAAGGATGCGATGGAAGCTTTTCGGAACGATTTTCACTAAAGTTAGCTTAGAAAAAAGAGACATTGACTGTAAGAAATAGATTTAAATAGAAAGAATAAGTATAGCCAACTAATCATTTACCACAACCAAATACTAGTCTATGAAGAATAAATATCATGTTGAACCTATAAAGATTAACCCTAGATTATTGCTTCAAATCCAAGAAAGAAAAGTAAGAAAGAGATTAAACCCTATTGGCAATACACTAGATAAAACTAAGCATTGGTTTATCAAAGTCCTAAAGTATAGTTTAAGAAAAGCAGTCTTAACATTAAACCATCAAAGCATCCAAGTATAAACCAAGAATAATTATTAAATAGTATACCGTAAATCTAGTTTAACTTAATTCATGACTAGTCTTCAAGAATTATTTACTTACCCTAGGGTTTTTAACATGGATAGAGTTCAATCAACTTATCTCCATAGATCTAGGTTTTAGTTAGTGGAGAGATTAGCAAGCTACTAAGAAATTAGTTACACATAATTATAGTTGAATTTAGCATGGTATTTAAAGATTGCATGAAATAGATGAAGCTAAAATAAAAGAAACACAAATTTAAAAAAAGCAAAGAAATTGAAAGAAAAAATGACCTTTTATTAAGTCTGTCACCAACTCAGTATAAAGCCTTCTCTTTTCTTCAACTCTTCTTCAAAGTAAAAAGAACTAGAAAAATATAAATAAATTCGGAAAGAAAGAGGATCTAAAAGAAAACCCTAAGCTTCAGCTCTGAGATCTGCCCTTCCTCTGTTGCTCTGCAGGGGTATTTATAGGAGAAAACCAGAGGGATAAGAAACCTATGAAGATAGGAGGAAAAAAATATTTCTGAATTTGAATTCTCCTCTTATCTCCAAACTTATTTTGACTTATCCGTAGAAATTCAATTCTGACCTGCAACTTGTTATCATGTTGATTGCTGAATATAGCTTATCTGATGGTTGAATTGGAAAGTGTGATCAACATAAGAGTTGTAGTCCTTCAAGGTTTCTTTCTGGAACATCTTGAATCATCAAATTTTAGTTTCGATAGAGAAAGTTATGATTGAAATACTAAAGAGTATCCAGTCTGAATCTGAATTAAATTCAGATTTTCTCTCCTTTATCTTCATCTTGTGGTGCAAGCAACCTGGTTCAAATAGAAGTCCATCTCTATCTTTAATTAGGATGATGATTCATCTTTTCTATCTTTCTCCTCCTCTAGATTTGAATAGCAATTAGGAGTCCCACTTTATCCTTCCTTCTCCTCCCCTATATTTTAAATTAATAATTTAAAATCCAAGTTTATATTAGGTTAGATAAGATAGCTTCTAAATTACTAAAATAAATCATGCATGTGAGATTGTGGGCTTTTGGGCTTCAATTGGGCTTCATTTATTTATTCTTTAATTACTCAAGGCCTGTACAACACTAAACAATAAAACGTTACGTAGCAGTGCTTTATAAAAGAATAAGTAGGAAAATATGCTGATAAATATGATGATAATTTTGCAATTTTGACTACCTATCAATTATTACGTAAGTGATTAGCTAGTTAGTGATTAGTAGTTAGTAGCTAGATTGCCATGAGAAAAAAACTAGCTAAGCATCATGTAGAAGATGGAGAAAATTATAATAGAGAATAAAGGAGACATCTTTACATAGATTGTCACTCTCTATTACATTAATATCTCTCTCCAGAATCAACTCGCCCTCTAAAAAGAAAGAAAGAAAAGAGAAGAAAATCCTACTTTACAACTAGAACAGAGAAATCCTAGCCTACTCGTTCTATCTGCTCTTTTTATGGCTCTCTGCATGGAATTTATAGGAAAAGAAGGTAGGGTTTAACGAGATGAAGCCACACGTCAAAAATCGACACGTGGCTCCACTAAATTGCCACGGATCCACAAGGATCCTTGCATATCCACGGCAAAACCAGGGACTCAGGTCCTTGGTTTTGGTCCACAGCTTCGTCTGGCTTCTAGGATCTTCCAGATATTTCAAGATTTGGGTAAATTGAATTCGGTTTCCTTCAGATTCGCGTCCAACTTCTGTTCAATGTATCTTCTATAAGCTCTCTAGCCTGGTCTCCAAGCAATGAGATTTAATTATCCAAAATTGGCTTTAATTAGGCTATTATTACTCCTTCACCCCTAGACTCTTGATTATCTGCAAAATAGGCCAAAACATGGGTGAGAAGCATCATTATAAATTGGTAGAAAAATGCGATGTAATGATGCAGAATCATAGACTAATTACACCCCCACACTTATCTTTTACTTGTCCCAAGCAAAATAAGAAAAAGAAAAACTAAACTACAAATGTTATTACACCACTTTCACAGGTAATGCGATTGCACTGAGCATATGCAATAAATCATTAAACCTCTAAATTTCTCCTAAAGGAGAGTTTTGAGGATTTTCAGCGGATTGCACCCACAAAATCTATAAAGAAAGAAAATAAAAGTTAGTGTTTTGAATGCGCATTTTTAAAGAGAAAATTTTTTGAAATATTTTTACAAAAATTTAAGCGATCTAAGATCATAAGTCCACCAAAAATTATTCTTCTTTAAATTTAGTCTAGAAGCAAGATCTTGTCATCAATTAAGGTAAGAATTCGAAATTGGATTGAATATTTTATCCTTCATAGAACCTAGATAATATGCACTTTGTGATAGGAAAGATTTTGGGGATTTCAATTCTAACCATCAAGTCATTTATCTATAAATATATATTTCTTTCTTTTTTCTTCCTTAGTTTTCTTAGGCTTTCTAGTTTACCCGGGTAATGAGCCTATAGCCGATGACTGCTAGACCAGATAGTCTTAGGGTACCAGAGGAGAAAACATCCCCCGAGTTTAAGGACTCGAGTAAACATGGCCACAAACTAATGGGGATTATTTGTTTCAATGACCACCGCTAGGCGGGAATAATTATGCTTCTTGAGGTATAGTTATCCAGCATTAATAAGTGGTTTTTTATTCATTTTTTGTGTCATTTTAGGTCTTTATTTCTATCCCAAAAATGTGTAAGTGTGAAGTGCATACTATTTAAGGCAAAAAATTCAAGATAAAATTATCTCTCCAATCTTTCTTACTTACCCTATAATTTAAACAAGATTCATTATTTCGATTAGGTTTAAGATGTCATAATTAAGACTTTCTTAGTTTCTAAGATCATCTTAATTTTCTTAAAAATAGATCAAAACTTTATCTCTTGTTTCAAAAAGTTTTTAAAGAAAGAAAAAATTCTATAAAAAAAGAAAATTTCTAAAAAAATATCCTAAAAGAAGTGAAAAAGAAAGAAAATCTAAAAACTTTATGTTAGTAGACCCTCCCCCACGCTTATCTCATGCATTGTCCTCAATGCATCGTGAATTTATTTATGCATGAAACAAATAGAGAGGGAAGGAAAAATCACATCAAGGTGATGGTTCCGATGGTAGTCTGATTGGTCCATGAAATGCGGCCCAATCCAAAGATTGTGGAGTCCGGAAGAACCCACCAGTGATCTTTTTAATATAACTCATTATTATGATGTATATATGAATACTTTTTATTATAAATTTTATCCCATCTAATTTTTAAATTTTATAAATAATTCCAGAGTCATTTTTATCAACACCTTTGTCCCAGAATGGAGTGTGACATGATGAAACGACTGATTTGGGCTCAGAAAATTCAAGAACTAGCACCGATTCAGGAAAGTGACTGAAATCAAGTAAAGACTCAGAAGTCGAGATTTGTTCAGGAAGTGGGTCCAAATCAAGAAGTTGAAACTCTACTCTGTAAATCACCTAGAGGGGGGTGAATAGGTGAAAGTGCTAATCTAGAAACTAAATAATCTAAATGCGGAAGCTAATGCAAATTTTGCAACACACTTAATACAACACAAAAGTGTAGCCGAATTTCCCGTGAAGGGCTCTGGACTAACTCCTCTTGATTCCCCTTAAATGGGTTGAGGTGCTATGTGAAACTCTTGTGGTTAAGTATAAGTGAGGCACACACAAACAACCAAGCATATACAAGATATAGCAATATGTAATATGCAAGGTACAATGCAAGCAAAGTATGATATGAATAATGAATGATGCTTTGCACAAATAAAAGAGAGAGAGAGTTGAGAGACAATGGATCAAATGCAAAGGCCAAGATGTGTTTCGAGGTTCGAGCCCCTAGCTCTACATCCCCGCCTACACCACCGTGTAGGATTTCTAATCCACTATACTCCCACCGAGGGAACCTCTACCGAAGAGGATTTGTTACAACACTAGGAGTACCAAACTCCTCTCTCAATACAAACACCACCTCACACAAGAAGGGTAGGCCCTTAGCCAAACAACAACAACCAACACCTCTACCGAAGAGGGTTTACAAACCAAACTCCACCTCTCACTAGAGGGAGCAAACCAACCACTCAACCTCTACCAAAGAGGGAGCAAACCAATCACCCGATCAACCTCTACCAAAGAGGGATACAACAAGAGCAAGGGTGTTTACAACAAGTGGTTTCTTTCAACCACAAACAATCTCTCTTTTCACTTTTCCACAAAATAAGATCCTAATAGAATAGGATAGGTGATAGGCTCAAGTGTGGAAAACTAGGTGTTTGGAAAACAGAAACTCAAAGAAAAAATACTTGGAAAAACTCTTGTAAAAGATAGAAATGAAAGCCAAGACAAATCTCCCAAAATACTCTTTTCTTTGATTTTCCAAAAACCTAAAACAAATAAGATTGGAAGTTTAAAGCTCAAAAACACTTTTGAAAACTTGTTTTTAACACTAGGGAAACAACAATTTTTCTCTTGTTAAAAACCTTAGACAAAATCCCAAAGAATTGGGGTTATATAGGCCAAAACAGAAACTAGCCGTTAGGCTGATCTGGCAGCCTGACAGGCCTAGCGGTCGGTCGGCCGGCCGACCGCCAACGGTCAAAAATCCGACCGTTGGAGCAAACCGGTCGACCGCCTGGCCGACCGAAATAAACAGAGAGCACTGCGCTCAGGTCCGGTCGGCCGCCCGGCCGACCGTCCCTGTGACTGCCAAACGTGCACAAGCTTGTGCACGTCGGTCGACCGCAAGGGTCGACCGGTCCTTGGTATGGTCGACCCGTGCGGTCGGCCGTCCTGACCTGTCAGCCACTGTTCTGGGACAGAAAACACGTGTTAAAATATTTCTAAAAATCTTTTAAGTCTTTTTAAAAATACCCAAAAATAGTTTTATCATTTTGCATTGATACATAAACATGTGATAAAAAGTTGGCTCAAATATCAATCAATATGAACTATTTTTGTGTTTTATCATTTTTACCAAAAACCAAAACATGTATTTTTATCAAACTTGGATTTTTCAATACATGAATAGGAAAGTCAAAATAAGTTTGTATAAGTCATGTAAGCATGTATGTATAACTAGAATACATCTATTATACATATAAACCATGTAAACTTGTTTTGATCAACTATTCATGAAAACATATATCGGTTAAACTAAAAACCGAAAAACCATAAAACGTGTGTGTTGTGCGCTTGAGCATATCAACTATTCTTATCTTTACAAATGGATCTAAAACACACTAACTAAACTAGGATACCTAAGTCTTCTTGACGATCTTTAATCTTCAAGCCGACTCGATCCCAAACGTGATCCACCGAGTGCAAAGGTATGATCTTGATGCTCGGGCACGGGAATCACCAAGTGAAGGCTTCCAAACTCCTCTTTTTGAAGCAATCACCAACTAATATCTTGCTTAATGATCTGAAACTAAAATCACAAGATTATTAGTAAACATAACTACATGAGTTAATCATCATCAAACTAGAGTGGAAGGCCTTTGGGCCAACAATCTCCCCCTTTTTGATGATGAAAAAACTCTTGGAGTTATATATGCATGGATTAAAGTTAAGCTTCAAAGAAGCTCCCCCTTAACTCATGCATAAACAAATATACAATAAATATGCAATGAAGGCTCTTAAACATGAATGCATATAAAATGCATAAACAATAAAAAGGTTCTAGATACCAATGAAATGTTCAAAAACAAAATATGCTCTAGATACCAATTAAAATATTAAACTAAATTAAACTTAATATATGCAAAACATAAATATGCATATATAAACCTTCTCAAAATCTTTCTCCCCCTTTTTGTCAATCATCAATAAAGGGGTAAAAATCAAAACAAAACAAAATCTTCTCCTCCTTTTTAATACAAAGAAACACTCATCAATAAGGGGTAAAAGCAAAACCAAATCAATAAATTTTTCTCCCCCTTTTTGTTCGAAACAACGAATCAATAAAGGGTTTAATAAAAAATATGTTCTCCCCTTTTTGTCTAAAACAAAACAAAACCAATTAGGGGTGACAATCAATTAAGATATCAATTTAAAATATGTCAAAGTAGCATTTTGATACCAATTGAAAGTAAACAAAGATCAATAAATGGTATATGCAATATACATTCATGAAGAGGAAGACGGTAAAGTAACTTCCCTACACATATACATTACATGAAGGAGGGATGACAAGCCCTAATTCACATAACGTATAATATGTAATGCATAAGAGGAGATGTAAAGCTCCCCCTACACACGTGTATCACATAAAGAAGAGATTGTCAAGCTCTTCTATACAAGATACACTCATCATGAATCTATATGTAGAAGAGATGTTAAGCTCTCATTGCATATAGGCAATACAAATCAAAACTTTTATATATATTTTTTTAAACAAAATTTTGAGATACTAAATTTTAAAACTTCAAATAAACATCTTGATATCAAAAGAGTATTTTTCTTTTAGTATATGATATCAATTTAAAATTTTTATTTTCTATCATAAAGTAAGGGAGTGGAAATATAAATACCAATTGTAAATATGAAATCGAATTTTCTCCCCCTTTATGAAATACCAACAAAACACATGCATAAGCTTGAAATAAGATACCAATTGAAAAGCAATTGAAAACTAATCAATTGAAACAGAATTGAAACTCAAGCTTAGCATAAACACAAACATATATATGTATGTAAAATAGATACCAATTGAAATTGATATTCTTTGAAATGCAAGCATACATATACGAAAATATATGAGTATACAAGAAAGGTCAAAATTGATACCAATTGAAATAATTTCAATGATACCAATTGAAACAATAATAATATCAAGTGTATATCTCATATAACTACCACCCAATCATGGTTCAAGTTTTAAATGATTTTCATTTTAAAGCATACATGAACATGATCTCCCATCCAACCTCCCATGGAAGGTAGGGTTTTTAAAAAAATAGATTTGAAAATAAGGTATGTTTGAAAATCTCTACCATATGAAGAATACCGTAACTAGTTAAATGAAAAACTTGTAAACTAGTACGAAATCCTTCAAGTAAGGAATAAAACAAAATTATTTTTCATGAAACATGAAATCCACATGATAATCAACACTCATAATCAATTAAGCATAAATATGACTCATGAAAACAAACACATGAGTAAACAATAAATGTGAGTGTATAAATAAGATGTGAAGATCATAATCATGAAAGATGGACAATAAACTCAATATTCCTTGAAACATGAAAACATGAAAATCATCAAAACTTATTTAATCTTCAAGGTATATGTATGTCCTATACAAACTAAAGTGTACATACATATCCAAACACAACGAGTCCACAAAGACATATGCATGAAGGCACGTGGCTCAAAAGGATGTATATGTATAAACAATAATTTGGATAAAATGGACATATACATGAAGTTAAACATAAACATATGGAAACATGAAAAACTAAATTTCCATTAAAACAAATTTCATTTCAAGGTATATGTATGATTTGCCAACACAAAAAGTATACATACATATCCTAAACACAATTGAGTTCATATGTATAGATTTGCATGAAAGGCAAATGACTCAAAGGGTATACATGTATATCTTAAAGTTTGGCAAAATAAACATATACATGAAATGAAAACCATAAACAAATTCAAAATAGGAATACAAGTTTAAAATGCATGAATCATCAAAACTAGACTATACTAGCAAATCTAATAGGTTCAAATAAGCAATCAAGCCCAAACATATATAGATTTATTTGTGGCCCACTATATGCACAAGTATAAATCCTAGTCTTAATGAAAACTAACATCTAAACATGTAATCAACACATGAAGCATAAAACCAAGATATAAATCAATTATGATAAGCATAAGCATGATCATTATGTAAATCCACATGTTATTAGATTTATGATGTACATGATAGCTAATCAAATACGAGAACACAAAATAATAATCCATATTAAACATGGGTGTCTCAAATACTATACATGTATGTCAAGAATCTAATTAACATGGCATTTTCATACTAATCACTAAACAATGAAACATGCTATAAACAATGAATATTAAAAGTATGTAAACAATAAATAGGAGTTAGGGATCGTTACCAAAACCTAGAAGGCAACTTTCCTTGTCTTCAAAACATGGTGGTCATCTCCACCAAACTTCCCTTGAAAGTGATGCATCCAAATTGTTCTCTTTAAGCACGGAACGCATCCACTCTAAGGTACGGCAACTCTCACGTCATGTGAGAGCCCACACCTACATCAAATAAAGGAGTGGTGGTCTTTGGTACCCATATCTTCTTGGGTCCATGGGGGTTAGTACCTTCTCTAACCCAAACAAACTTATTTGCTAAATTTACATTATGTAATCTATCAAAGCAAAATTTAGCAAGGTGGCCCATACGTCCACAATGTGTACAAGTGTACACATGAGCATACATAGTGTGATGGTGTCCGTGAGGAGCATGTGTATGCCGTGGAGGGTGTGCATGCATAGATGAAACTTGTTTCTTTCGAAACAAAGTTTCCAAACGTGTATGACCTAAAACACATTGGCTCAAAGTGGAGCCCAAACAATCGACACTCTTCTTAAGCATGGATATATCATTGTTAATCAAAGAAGAAGTGTGGCATGCAATGGGTGTGCTAGATGGAACTACCCTAGCATGGCAAACATGTGCATCTATCTTATTTTGCAAAACATCATTTTTCTTTAAACAAACATTTAAATCATTTGAAATAGAAATAATTTTGTTTTTCAAAGCAACATTCTCTTTTAAAACAAAATCAACTTTCGAAGACAAATTTTCATTTTTCTTCAAAAGAGTTTCACAATCATTTTTAGATTTTAAAAACTTATTTTCTTTAAGTGCAAGATCAAGTTGAGATTTTAATGAATCACTCTCATTAGCAATCTCCTCTTTCTCTTGCAAAACAATATCAAGTCTAGTAATCAAATTTTTATTTTCATTATTAATGCCTAGACTTTTCTTTTTCAAAACATTATATTTTTCAATTAGTTTTTCACAAACAATAGATAGTTCTTCATTCAAAGCATGGGGATCAATATTCTCATTACATGAAGAACTAGCATCATCACAATCTAAGTGGGGTTCCGAAAGTACCTCAAGGGAGTCATTCCCTTGGACCATGAAGCATTGAGAATCGGATTCTCCACTAGACTCCTCCGTTGGATTGGCAATTGAAGCTTGGAGGTGGTGGTTGTCAACATATTCCACACTGCAAATGCGGAATCAAAGTTAGAAGCAAGCATAAGATATTCTTTGTTTAATGTGCTTCTAATGGCCTCAAGGGCTTGTGCATTTGCCCCTATATGAATGCGATTTCCAAGATAGCATTTCTTGGTAGCCGCAAGGAAAACATGTAAGCCTAGGGTTTGTAAATAGATGGACATCTTAGTCTTCCAAACAAGAATGTTGGAAGGGTCAAACATAGGTGGGGTCATGAAGTCCATGGGTCCAAATTATATGTGTGCAAACAAGCAAATGCAAATGTAGATTAGCAAACAAATGGATTCACTCCTAGGATGTTAAGCCTAAGTAACAGAAGCGTAGGCTCTGATACCAATTGTAAATCACCTAGAGGGGGGTGAATAGGTGAAAGTACTAATCTAGAAACTAAATGCTCTAAATGCGGAAGCTAATGTTAATTTTGCAACACACTTAATACAACACACAAGTGTAGCCGAATTCCCCGTGAAGGGCTCTGGACTAACTCCTCTTGATTCCCCTTGAATGGGTTGAGGTGCTATGTGAAGCTTTTGTGGTTAAGTATAAGTGAGGCACACACAAACAACCAAGCATATACAAGATATAGCAATATGAAATATGCAAGGTACAATGCAAGCAATGTATGATATGAATAATGAATGATGCTTTGCATAAATAAAAGAGAGAGAGTTGAAAGACAATGGATCAAACGCAAAGGCCAAGATGTGTTTCGAGGTTTGAGCCCCTAACTCTACATCCCCGCCTACACCACCGTGTAGGATTTCTAATCCACTATACTCCCACCGAGGGAACCTCTACCGAAGAGGATTTGTTACAACACTAGGAGTACCAAACTCCTCTCTCAATACAAACACCACCTCACACAAGAGGGGTAGGCCCTTAGCCAAACAACAACAACCAACACCTCTACCGAAGAGGGTTTACAAACCAAACTCCACCTCTCACTAGAGGGAGCAAACCACCAACTCAACCTCTACCAAAGAGGGAGCAAACCAATCACCCGATCAACTTCTACCAAAGAGGGATACAACAAGAGCAAGGGTGTTTACAACAAGTGGTTTCTTTCAACCACAAACAATCTCTCTTTTCACTTTTCCACAAAATAAGATCCTAATAGAATAGGATAGGTGATAGGCTCAAGTGTGGAAAACTAGGTGTTTGGAAAACAGAAACTCAAAGAAAAAATACTTGGGAAAACTCTTGTAAAAGATAGAAAATGAAAGCCAAGACAAATCTCCCAAAATACTCTTTTCTTTGATTTTTTCAAATCCTAAAACAAATAAGATTGGAAGTTTAAAGCTCAAAAACACTTTTGAAAACTTGTTTTTAACACTAGGGAAACAACAATTTTTCTCTTGTTAAAAACCTTAGCCAAAATCCCAAGAATTGGGGTTTATATAGGCCAAAACAGAAACTAGCCGTTAGGCTGATCTGGCAGCCTGACAGGCCTAGTGGTCGGCCGGCTGGCCGACCGCCAACGGTCAAAAATCCGACCGTTGGAGCAAACTGGTCGACCGCCCGGCCGACCGAAATAAACAGAGAGCACTGCTCTCAGGTCCGGTCGGCGCCCGGCCGACCGTCCCTGTGACTGCCAAACGTGCACAAGCTTGTGCACGTCGGTCGACCGCAAGGGTCGACCAGCCCTTGGTACGGTCGACCGGTGCGGTCGGCCGTCCTGGCTTGTCAGCCACTGTTCTGGGACAGAAAACACTTGTTAAAATATTTTCTAAAAAACTTTTAGTCTTTTTAAAAATACCCAAAAATAGTTTTATCATTTTGCATTGATACATAAACATGTGATAAAAAGTTTGGCTCAAATATCAATCAATATGAACTATTTTTGTGTCTTATCATTTTTACCAAAACCAAAACATGTATTTTTATCAAACTTGGATTTTTCAATACATGAATAGGAAACTCAAAATAAGTTTGTATAAGTCATGTAAGCATGTATGTATAACTAGAATACATCTATTATACATATAAACTATGTAAACTTGTTTTGATCAACTATTCATGAAAACATATATCGGTTAAACTAAAACCCGAAAAATCATAAAACGTGTGTGTTGTGCACTTGAGCATATCAACTATTCTTATCTTTATAAATGGATCTAAAACACACTAAACTAAACTAGGATACCTAAGTCTTCTTGACGATCTTCAATCTTCAAGCCGACTCGATCCTAAACGTGATCCACCGAGTGCAAAGGTATGATCTTGATGCTCGGCACGGGAATCACCAAGTGAAGGCTTCCAAACTCCTCTTTTTGAAGCAATCACCAACTAATATCTTGCTTAATGATCTGAAAATCACAAGATTATTAGTAAACATAACTACATGAGTTAATCATCATCAAACTAGAGTGGAAGGCCTTTGGGCCAACATACTCCACATTCATTTTTCCACAACAGAATATGACTTTCTAAGATTGGTGATTCAAGCTCAAGAATGGCATGTATGGGAATCAAAACTGGCTCTACAATGTTGTTCAAGTTGGGTAACAAAATAGGAGTCATATTGATTCAGAAATTTGAACTGGATCACAAATTTGAGAATCTGGGTCACATTCTTTATTGAGTTTAATTTCATAAAAATGAGAACTTGCCAATTTGTCATAGGTCTTTCAAAAGTATAGTATCGGTCAAGTTCAATATGTTGATCCATAAAGGATTGGTGATTCAAATTCATGATGACCTGGCACTGGATCCTATAGGTCACCTAGAGGGGGGTGAATAGGTGACTAGATAATCTAATGATGAACAATATGGAATTAAAAATTATTTATGCAAATTAAAATTATTAAGCTAAACACACCAGGTATAACACAAGAGTGTAGCCAAATTCCCGGTGAAGGGCTCTGGACTATCTCCTCAAGATTCCTCTAGATAAGAGTTGAGGTGCCGCTATGGCTCTCTTGGTTGAATAGAAGTGTGAGCAAACATGTATCAATAAGCACAAGATATATCAAGTATATAAAGATATAAGCAATGTAAGCATGCAAGATATAAACACAAGTGAGAGATAGAGAGAGCAATCGCAAACACGGGAGATTTGATTCGAGGTTAGAGAACCCTTGCTCTACGTCCCCGTCTTCAACACTATGAAGGATTTCCACTGGAATCGATCCCACCGGATCACTCGGTGCCACAACACCTACAAAAGAGTTTACACTAGAACTCTTTGGACTCACTAGTCCCTCTCTTGTTCCCGCAAGAACAACACACGCAAGCATACTAGCTTACCGAGGCCGCACCTCTACACCGAGCTCCCACAAGAGCTCGAAACAACACGAACCTGCAAGTTCGCCTCCTCAAATACAAGATGAAACATTTTGGTGATCACAACACTTTGATCACCACAAATACTCTCACAACAAAGATCCCTAGAGGATTGATATAGCAATGGATAGCTCAAGTATGTGTGAGAAAAACTAGGACCGAGGCTGGATCCAGAGAGCAGAGCTCTCTGGCCGGTCGACCGCCCGGTCGACCGGCCCACCAGCTAATTTGACCGTGCAAGTTTTGTGCACATCGGTCGACCGCCTGGTCGACCGCTAGAAGACCTGGTCAGACATTTTCAGGGATTGAAACTTGGTTTTATATTTTCTTATAAAATCCCATAAATTCACTAAAATTCTACAAAAATGAGTTCTTTGAATTACTTTGAAGTACAAATATGTGTGATCAAAAATCAATACATATTACAAATATTTTGAACCAATTTTGTAATATAGAAAATTTTCTATATTTTTGACAATAAGCTCTAAAATAAGTTTTGATAAATCCAAAAAGATATTTTTCTAAACACAAAACTATCTTATGAAAACACATATAAATTTTTTTTTTGTGCGTGTGTATATGAACTTAAGCATTTCACAACTAATTTATCCTTTACATTTTATCTAAAAATAAATCTTAACACTTACAAACATAACACAAGTCTTCATGAAAATCTTCTCTTGAAAAATCATCTTCTCCTTCTTGACTTGGTCCAAATCTTGATCCATGAGCTAGACTACTCTTGAGTACATGATGCGATCTTGATGCGCGAGCTCTTGAATAACCACGTGTTAGCTCCAAAACTTGACTTTGAATCTTTTGTTGAAGCTAAACACTTACTAAGATTTTGATCAAATATCTGAGACTAAATAACACAAGATCATAAGTACTATAACTACACGAGTTAATCATCATCAAAACTAGAGCGATAGGCCTTTGGGCCAACAATCTCCCTTTTTTTGATGATGACAAAACTCATAGAGTTATATATGCATGGATTAAAGTTAAGCTTTATAGAAGCTCCCCCTTAACTCATGCATAGCAATAAACATAAAGATATTCATAAACTAAACAAAAATATATATGCATAAACTTACCAAATTCTTCTCCCCTTTTCGCATAAACAAAACATATATGAACATGCATATATAAACTCTCAAAATTCTTCTTCCCCTTTTTGTCAATTCATCAACAAAGGGACGAAAATAAATCAAACAATAAAGATATATATGCGATATACATTCATGAAGAAGAGAGACATGAAGTTAGCTCCCTCTGTATACATGCATTGCATGAAGAAGGGATGACAAGACCCTAACCCACATAAAGCATAACATATAATGCATAAGCGAGATGTTAAGCTCCCCATACACACATGTACCACATAATGAAGAGATGTCAAGCTCCTCAATATAAGATACACTCAACATGAATCTATATATAGAAGAGATATTAAGCTCCCCTTACATATAGGCAGTACATATTAAAAAAAATTAAAATCACTTTAAAATAAATTTTGAATTTTCTTAAGTCAACAAAACAAATTTTGATACTAATGAAATTAAATTGTAGTTGACAAAACATAAGTTGGTACTACTTGTAAATAAACAAAACTTTTAAGATACCACTTGTAGATTAACAAACAATTTTTGAAATACCAAAAGAGAACAATGCATAAGTTTATTAAGATACCAATTGATATTTAGATTAAGTCAATCTTAGCATAAATATAATTTGTGCTTTAAACATGTAAAGATATTGTGAGCACAATCAATTCATATATATATGTATGAAAATGAAAATACCAATTGAAATTGATATAGATTGAAATTTGAAGCATACATATATAAGAAAACACATATGAGTATACAAAAATAAAATTTTCATGAAGTTCATGTGTATTACTCATAATTACCACCCTATTCATGGACATGTTAAATAGATTTTCAATTTTGACCATACAAGGCATGGTCGCCCATCCAAACGCCCTTTGATTGGAAGGGATTTTCAAAAATAAGAGTTTGAAAATATTTTAGCATAGTTTGAAAACTCTACTAATTGAAAAATAAATAACTAGTTTAAAGTAATTTTTTAAAAACTAGTTAAAAATCCTTTAAACATGAAAATAAATCATATATATCTCATGAAACATAGCTAAGTACACAAAGCTTGTCACTCAAGATTGATAAAGCTAAAAAATGTGCTCATAAAACAAGTATATGAGTAAACAAAAATAATATGAGTGGACAAGAATCATGTGAATAGTATATTCATGAAATAGTCAATGAGGCTCAAAACAAACATGACATTCTTTTATCAAAAACGTGAAAATCATAAAAATTTATTTTCCATTAAAATCAAACTTCTAGGTTTATGTATATTCTATCAAAACTAACAATATACATGCATATCCCAAATACAAACGAGCCCATAATTTAATTTACAAGAAGGCAAGTGACTCAAGGGTATACATGTATATTTATAAGTTTTAAACAAAATAACATATACATGAAACAAAACATGTATAAAAATAGGGATAACAAGTATAAATGAAAGAATTATCAAAACTAGGTTATACATGTACATGTAATGAGTACAAATAAGCATTGAGGCACAAACATATAATAATCAACTGTTGCTCACTACTTGTACAGGTATAGACACAAATTTTAAATGAAAACTATATCTAAACCAATATTCACCCCATGAAGTACAAAACATGATTATTTTATCATAAAACTAAAACATGCTAAAAATTATCAAATGTAAAAGCATGTAAGCTAAATGGGAGTTTAGAGATAGTTACCAAACCATATGCGCTATTCTCTAACTCTCCAAAATATGGTGGTCCTTCCACCAAACTTCCTTGATGGTGATGCATCAATAGGGTGTGTCCATCTAGCTCATCATGCATCCACCACCAAGGTACCATTAGTCTCACGTCATGTGAAAGCCCGCGCCTACATCAATATAAGTGGTGGGGATTTTGGTACACATTTCCTTTTGGGTCCACGGGGGTTAGCATCATAAGGAACCCAAACATTTTTATTTGCAAAATTTCTAGAATTTAATCTATCAAAGGAAAAATCTTACAAGATGGCCTTTACGGTGTGTACATTTGTACACTCTAGCATGCATATAAGAATGAGTGTGAATGTGAGCATAGTGTGCATATGTATGTTGTGGGTTATATGCATGAGCATGTGAAGCTTGTTTCTTTTGAAACAAGGTTTATAATCAAGAATGGTTAAATGCACAATTGCTCAAAGTTGAGTTCAAACAATTTATTCTATTTTTCAAGACTTGAATCTCATTTTTATTAATAGTAGCATAAAGAGGATGGCAAGAATGAGAATCAACAATCTTTTTCTTTTTAGATATGTTTTCTTTTTCTTTTGAAATAAATTTTCTTTTCAAAGAGTTATTTTCATCCAAGATAATTTCTTTTTCTTTTTCCACTAAATTAATTTTATTCTTCAAAGAATTATTTCCTTCACAAAGATCATTTAATTTTGAAGATAAGGAAATATTCTCCTTTTTTAAAGCTTCATTTTCTTTTGAAACACATGCAAATTTATTTTTAAATGAGTTATTTTCTTTTAATAAAGAAGTGTTTTATTTTTTCAATTTATTATTTTAAATTTTTAATAAATCATATTTTTCAAGAAGTTTTTGACAAAAAGATGCAAGCTCATCATAAGGCATGTCAATATCTTCTTCTAGCTCGAATTCAGAGTTTACCTCAAGGGGGTTATCCCCTTGGACCATATAGCATATGTTGGAAGCAGCACTTCCATCATCCGAGTCGCTCCCGGCATGGTATTGTTTTTGTTTACCAAGGGAGACTACAGTGTTCCATACTACAAAAGCCGAATCAAAATTAGCAACCCTACATAAATAATCATCATTTAGGGTATTCTTTAAAGCATGGATGGCCTTTGCATTAGCCTCTACATGTTTTTCATTTAAATAATATGAATCTTTAATTGTGGCAAGATAAACATGAATCCCTAGGGCTTTGAGGTACATTGACATCTTAACCTTCCAAACTTGGATGTTAAGAATATCAAACATGGGAGGTGTCATGAAATCCATGTGTGTGTAAACAAATATTGTGATCAGCTAAAATGAAGATCTTTAATTCAAGATTGTTAGACCCAAATCAAGAGCACCAAGCTCTGATACCCCTTGTAGGTCACCTAGAGGGGGGTGAATAGGTGACTAGCTAATCAAATAATGAATAATGCGGAATTAAAAATTATTTAAGCAAACTAAAACTATTAAGCTAAACACACCAAAGAGTGTAGCTGAATTCTCAGTGAAGAGCTCTGTACTATCTCCTCAAGATTCCTCTAGATAAGAGTTGAGGTGCCGCTATGGCTCTCTTTGTTGAATACAATTGCAAGAAAACAATCCCAAGCATGTATTAATAAGGCACAAGATATATCAAACATATAAAGATATAAACAATATAAGCATGCAAGATATAAACACAAGTGAGAGATAGAGAAAGAGCGAGCAATCGCAAACACGGAAGATTTGTTTCGAGGTTCGAGCACCCTTACTCTACGTCCCCGCCTTCAACACTATGAAGGATTTCCATTAGAATCGATCCCACCGGATCACTTGGTATCGCAACACCTACAAACGAGTTCACACTAGAACTCTTTGGACTCACTAGTCCCTCTCTTATTCCCGCAAGAACAATACACGCAAGCACACTAGCTTGCCGAGGTCGCACCTCTACACCGAGCTCCCACAAGAACTCGAAATAACACGAACCCGTAAGTTCACCTCCTCAAATACAACATGAAACACTTTGGTGATCTTAACACTTTGATCACCACAAATGCTCTCACAATAAAGATCCCTAGATGATTAATATAGCAATGGATAGCTCAAGTATGTGTGAGAAAAACTAGGATAGATTTGGTGGTGAAAAACTCAAGAAATCACTTTTGAAAAATACTCTTGAAAAACTCTCCTTTTGATATGGAAGTATTTGCTCTAAAATAAGTGGAGAAAACCTCTACAAGAGACGGGAAAAACTAGCTTGAAAACTCTCCAAAAATCTTGTAGAAAATAGCCCCATATAAATGGCTCCAAAAAGTAGCCGTTGGGACAACTCAGCAGGAAATCCTGCTGTCGGTCGACCGACAAACGGTCAAATTTCTGACCGTTGCGCCATCGTCGACCGCCCAGTCGACTGAGGTCGATCTAGAGAACAGAGCTCTCTAACCGCTCGACCGCCCGGTCGACCGGCCCCAGCCAATTTGGCCGTGCACGTTTTGTGCACGTCGGTCGACCGCCAGAACACCTGGTCAGACATTTTCAGAGATTAAAACTTGATTTTATTTTTCTTATAAAATCCCATAAATTCACTAAAATTTTACAAAAATAAGTTCTTTGAAATAATTTGAATTACAATATGTGTGATAAAAATCAACACATATTACAAACATTTTGAAACATTTTTGTAATATAAATTTTGCCTTAAACAAAAATTTGTATTTTTCAAAAACATTCTCCAAATTGAAAAACGATTTTTTCAAACTTCTCCAAATACAAAAAAAGATATTTTAAACACTTTTGAAGTTTAGTGCGTATGGATCTGATCCACTACATATATAAGATGAAATATCTATATTTTTGATTATAAGCTCTAAAATAAGTTTTGATAAATCCAAAACAATATTTTTCTGAACACAAAACAATCTTATAAAAACACATATAAATTTTGTGTGTGTGTATAAACTTGAGCATTCCACAACTAATCTATCATTTACATTTTATCTAAAAATAAATCTTAACACTTACAAACATGACACAAGTCTTCATGAAAATCTTCTCTTGAAAAATCTTCTTCTTCTTCTTGACTTAGTCCAAATCTTGATCTATGAGCTAGACTACTCTGAGTACATTATGGGATCTTGATGCACGAGCTCTTGAATCAATACGTGCCAGCTCCAAAACTTGACTTTGAATCTTTTGTTGAAGCTAAACACCTACTAAGATCTTGATCAAATATCTGAGACTAAATAAATACAAGATTATAAGTACTATAACTACATGAGTTAATCATCATCAAAACAAGAGCGATGGGCCGTTGGGCCAACAGATCTAATACTGACTCGGAGAAGTGATGAAAATCTGGTAAAGATATCAGAGTTATTATTAAGTGTAGCAATGGAATTATATTACCAAGTTGAGATTCATAATTACATCATACTCAAGTTCAATCTCAGGAAAGGGATAACTTACCAAATATCAATGTGGTTCTCAAAATTTTGATTTTGATCAAGTTCAAATGGGTGTGCTGAAATTAAATCTTAGTTTTCAAAGCAACATAATTCCCGGACTTGATCGATAGAGTTAGAGATATCTGAATTGGTCAAAAATTGATAAGAGCGAGTTTCCTCATTCCTATGAATGTTAACCAATTGACTCAGTTGTGCTTCTAATCTATCGATAGACTGGGTAAAAAAGTTTTGAAATTATTGTAAGGTCTCATGCAAGATTTTTATACTCTTTTCTAGCTCAGATTTTTCTTCAAATGGTTGTTCTAGAAAGGGGTGTAGGATGATTTTGAAAAAAATGTGAAGATTGTGAGAAAGAAAAAGCAAACAAACAAACAAAAGAAGAAGAAAAAAATCAAAAGCAAGCCTATACTGAGGTTGACTTAGATCTAGACGACTCCGAATTGGGCGTTTTTCGGGAAGGTTGTTGTATGAATCCGACCACATGTTAATTGGCCAGGTAGGGACAATATAGTGGGAGGTATCTGTGTGTAAGCAACGGAGCTTAATTACGCCAAATCACGATATATTCGAGGCTTAACCTCATAATACCTAACCTTAAACACTGATCTCACAAATATGATTCTCACAAGTTTCACTCTCAGTCAATCTCTTAATGAGTCTGAAATGTCCCTAGGGACCAACATCTATCAATTTTTATTAAGGCTTATTGTGTGAGTGGGGAGGTATTTTTTGGGTTAAGGGTAATGACTTACCTTATCTTGTATTGGGTTATGCCCTTAAGTCTAATTCGTGTAAGTGTGCAATATAGACAAAAATAACACACAAAAGTGAGTAAATCACCCACATGTTTGTCCTATGCTATATGCAATATCATATGCACACCTCAGTTCAGATCACAACAACAGAAAAATACAGTATATTAGAATGAAATAGACACGTGCCTCAATGAAAATGTCTAAACCATTTTAAAAGTGTCCAATTACTGATTTAGTTCTTAATTATTATAGTATGTAAGTAATCAAAGCAGATAATTAGCAGAAGAATATAACAATATATGCAACTTGCAAATTCTTGCAAAAGATGAAGTTCAGATGCTACAAAATTGCCGAGTTTTCGCGACTTTTTTGGCTTTTATTTTGTAAAATTATTGAAACAGGGTCCCTGTTTTCTACAGTAGGGAGATGCAAGTAAGGTTACATTTTTGCAATACTAAATTTTTTGTAAAGATTGACCTGCACATCAAAACAGAGAAGAAAATTTTAATAAAAACGTGACTTTAAACCATTCCCGTCCCAGACAACGGCACCAAAATTTGATCGGGGTAAAATCAACACTTGAAAATGTGTATTTTTAAAATCAGTGTAATTGTATATGTGCGCTAATATTCTCTCGATACTTCCATTATAGCATTGGCTCAACGGGTTGAATCCATAAAAATGAGAGGCGATAGAAGCATTAACAGTTCTTATTCACGTCGTATGTTAACAAGTTCTTCTTTGTTAAAGAAAGAGAAAAAGAAAAAGAAAAAAATCTAGAAGTGATAGGTAAAGAAGGCGATGAAAACGGCAATGTGAAAAGAAATAGAAAAGTGGTTGTGGATTCGGTAAAACAAAACACGAAAATAGAGGTGAAGTGAAACAAGAAATAAGAAACAAAGTGAAAAACTTTAAGACGTGATTTAAAAAAATGTGATTGAAACAAAATAGAAAAGGGAGGAAAATTTGGATGGAGAAATGAAACTAAGTGGTGAACGAAGAAAGCAATGGAAACAATGATCAAAAGATGATAAAAAGATTTTGAAAATAGTTTTTAAAACAAAGTAAGAAAATATGAAAAATGATGGAAGAAAACTCATGGCTACTAACTACTAATTGCTTCACTAACATGCTAATCTCTTAGAGATAATTGTCTCACATGGATCCTTAGCTATTACTAGTCCTTGGCTTCAAAAGCATTACAAAGTATGGCTCATAAGATGGTTCTTCACATTCAAACACATCCAAACCACACAACAAGATGCAAGCTACTATTAGATCATCAAAATCAAGTAGAGATGAGCGAGAAATAAAGAAGACATTGCAAGTTAGCTTGTTAGTGGTTAGATGTTAGAATATTAGAATCTATCATCATAAGCCATCAATAGCTCTTGCAAGAGCAAGGACTTGTAGATGCTATTAGATTCATGTGGATTATCAAGTAAGTGGTTAGCTAATTAGTGGTTAGTAGTTAGATTGCCATGAGAAGAAAACTAGCTAAGCATCATGTAGAAGATAGAGAAAACTACCATAGAGAAGAAAGGAGACACTTTTATATAGATTATCACTCTCTATTACATCAATATCTCTCTCTCCAGAATCAACTCAGTCCTACTAAAAGATATAAAAAGAAAAAATACAAAAGAAAGAGAAGAAATCCTACTCTACAACTAGAAAAGAGAAATCCTAATCTATTCACTCTATCTGCTCTTTTTCTGGCTCTCTGTAGGGATATTTATAGACAGAAGAAGGTAGAGTTTGACGAGATGAGGCCACGCTTAAAGTACACCTAGAGGGGGGTGAATTGGTGTATGGCTAATCTAACGAGAAATAATGCAGAATTAGAAACTAAATGCAACACACTTAGTTTAACAAAGAGTGTATCCGAATTTTCGGTGAAGGGCTCTGGACTATCTCCTCTAAATTCCTCTAAATAAGAGTTGAGGTACTATTGAAGTTCTCTTGGTTGAACCCAAGTATAGGCACACAATCAAACCAAGCATGTATATGATATGAACAATATGAACAATGCACAATGTAAGAGAGAGTTAGAGAAAGTGAATCAAACACAAACACAAGAATATGTTTCGAGGTTCGAGCACCCAGCTCTATGTCCCCGCCTTCACACAGAAGGATTTTCACTATATCGTCCACACAAGACTTCCCACACAGGGAACCTCCACTGAGGATTTGGGTAAATACAATTTTGGTGTACACAACTCCTCTCTCAATAAATACAACCTCTCACTAGAGGCAAGGCACAAAGCCAGCACAATATTAACCTCATAATTGAGGGATAGGCACAAAGTCAAACAATGATCAACCTCTCACTAGAGGGATACCAACAAACTCAATCACCTCTATACTTAGAAGGATAACCACAATCCAATGCACAACCTCCTATACACTTAGAGGGAAAGGCACAAAGCCACAAGCAAATGGAGCAAATGGATGAATACAACTCTTGGTCGTTTCAACAAACCACAAACCAATTTTTTTCTCACTAAAAAAAGATCCTATAGATAGGATAGATAGATAAGCTCAAGTGTGAGAAAAGAAAGTGTTTTGAACAAAGAAAATCACTTGAGAAAAATCTCCAAATAGATATAGAAATTTAGATCAAAAACAAATTCTCAAAAGACTCTATTTTCTTTGAAATTTCCAACACTTTAAAAACAAATAAAGATTGATCTTTTAAACCCAAAAACTATTTAAAAACTTGTAACTAAAACACTTAAGTAGATGAGGATTTTTGCTCTTGAAATTGTTGTTTAAATCAGTCAAAGAAATGGCGTATATATAGCCCCAACAAAATCTGCCCGTTGACAGCCAGGAAAGGGCATTTTTGCCCTTCCGGTCAACCGGCCGGTCGACCGGCCAACGGTCATATTTCTGACCGTTGTGCCTATGGTCGACCGCCCGGTCGACCGGGCCTGGAATCAGAGAGCAACAGCTCTCTGGCCGGTCGACCCTCCAGTTGACCGGAGCTGGATACAGAGAGCAGAACTCTCTGCCGTTGACCAGCTGGTCGACCCGGGCCATTTCCAGAGAGCAGAATCGGACGGTCGACCGCCCGATTGACCGGCCCACCAGTTCAAGCTGATGTGCACGCTTGTGCACGTCGGTCAACTGGACTGGTCGACCGACTTCTGCCTCGGTCGACCGGTCCGGTCGACCGGCAGACATCCAGTCCAGAATTTTAAGGATCAAAAACTTGTCTTTTTGCCTTCAAAAAATCCCATAAATACACATAAATTTCACAAAAATAAGTTCTTATTAGATCTTTGAAATACAAACATGTGTGATAAAAATTTAACACATATTACAAACTATTTATACCATTTTTGTGTTCTTGAAAATTTGCCTTAAACTAAAATCCGTATTTTCTAAAACTTGAATTTTTGAAATGAAAATCCGATTTTTCCAAAACACATGTAAATACAAAAACATGATATTGAAACAACTTTTAAGCATGTTGTATATAAATAGAATCTAATATACATGAAAGATAGTATATTTATATTTTTGACGTGAAAACTAAGATCGGTTAAACTGAAAAACTAAAACATGAAACTTTAAACTTGTGTGTGTATTGTGAACTTGAGCATATCAACACTATCTACCTTTACACAAGATATAAATAATCTTAAACTAAACATAAACCGAAGTCTTCTTGTCTCCAAACCGACTCGATCCAAAACCAATCCAACGAGCTTGACTCCAACCGAGTGCTAGATGCGATCTCGACGCTCGAGCTCTTGAATCAACATGTGATAGCTCCAAAACACCTTTGTTGAAGTTAATCACCTACTAATATCTTGATCAAATATCTGAAACTGCAAGATTATTAGAAACTATAACTACATGAGTTAATCATCATCAAAACTAGAGTGAAGGGCCTCTGGGCCAATAATCTCCCCCTTTTTGATGATGACAAAACTCATGGAGTTATATATGCATGGATAAAGTTAAGCTTCATAGAAGCTCCCCCTTAACTCATGCATAGTAATAAACAATAAAGATATATAATGAATGCTCAATATAATTATGCATAAACATGCATAAAATAAGGAAATGAAACAAATATGATCTTTGATATCAATGAAATAAACATGTTCTTGATACCAATTTTAAAATAAAAATGTTCTTAAAACAATACTGCTCTTGATACCAACAAAAGATGGTCTTGATACCAATGGTAAAAGATAACAAATTTAAATAAACATGCATATAACTCCAAATTTCTCTCTCCCTTTTTGTCAATTCATCAACAAAGGGGTACAAACACTAAAGGCATAAATAATATGTTTCTTTCTTTTTGAATAAATCAAAATAATAAAGGTGTATATGCTATATACATTCATGAAGAGGAGAGATGTGAAGTTAACTCCCCCTGCATACATGCATTTATATGAAAAGAGATGACTAAACCCTAACTACATAAAGCATAATATACAATGTATAAAAGGAGATGTGAAGCTCCCTCTACGCACGTGTACTACATACCAAAGAAAGATCAATGACTTCAATATAACATACACTCAACATGAATATATATATATATATATATAGCGAGGATGTTAAGCTTCCCTTGCATATAAGCAACAAATATCAAAACATTTTGATACCAAATTATGATACCAATAGAAACTGAAACATGATACCAATTAAAAAACATAAACCAATCTTTTTGGTTAAACACTAAAATCATTTTGCAATAGAGATACCAAATAGAGAATAATATCAATTTAATATTCTTGATACCAATATTGAAAATGAAACATATACCAATTGAAAATAATTTTCATTAGGAGCGTAGGAAACCAATTGAAAAGTAAGATATCATTTTTTAACATAAAGAGTGGGAGTAAGATATCAATTGTAAATAAAACCGATTGAAAGGTAAAACATGAATTTTCTCTCCCTTTATAAAATACTAATGAAAACTATACATAAGCTTATATAAGATACCAATTGAAAAATAATTGTCATTAAGGACTAAATAAGCTTAGCATAGCAAAATTTGTGCTTAAAGATATAGAGATATAGTGAGCACAATTAAAACACATGTATATGTATGGAAGATCAAATATCAATCGAAATTGATACTATTTGAAGTTTGAAGTATACATATATAGAAACAAATATAAGTATACAAAATATTAATTGTGATACTAATTGAAAACACAATGAGAATCAAGTGTATAACTCATACCTTCCACCCTATCATGCACTTGTTAAATGATTTTCAATTTGAGCATACAAGGCATGGTCGCCCATCCAATCACCCTTCGATGAAAGGGATTTTTAAAATAGGATTTGAAGATAATTTTGACAAGTTTGAAAACTCTTTCAAAATGAAGAAATACGCAACTAGTTTTATGATAATCTTAAAAACTAGTACGAAATCCTTTAAGTAAGGAATAAATAAGAATATATTCCATGAAACTTGAAAATCACACAATCATCAACACTCAAAGTAATAAAGCACATATAATCTCATGAAAATAAATCATGAGTAAACATCAAATATAGAGTGTACCAAGTCATGTAATCAACATCATGAAAATAAGACATTTAAGCTCAATATGACATTCCTTTGTAAACATGAAAAGCATGAAAATTTTAATTTTCATAAAATAATTCAAACTTTAAAGCATATGTATGTTATGTTAAAAAATAAAGGCATACATACATATTCAAGCACAATTGAGTCTATAAAGAGATTTTGCATGAAAGGCAAATGACTTAAAGTTATACATGTATATTCAATAGTTTTTTGTAAAATTAACATATACATGAAGCTAAAACACAAACATGAAAATATGCACAAAAATATGAAATACTAGTAAAAATGCATGAATCATCAAAACTAGGTTATATTAGTACATCTAATGGGTACAAATGATCATTTAGGCACAAACATATAATAATCTATTTGTGGCTCAATAGTTGTACAAGTATATACACAAGTTTTAATGAAAGGTACATCTAAACATATAATCAAATCATGAAGCGCAAAAATCAAAACAAAACTCATATGATCATTATGGTAAATGCACATGCTATTAGAGCTATGGTATACATAATAGCTAAACTATGGTGAGAACATAAAATATGAATCCATATGAACATGGGTGTATCTCAAATACTATACATGTATGTCAATATTCTAATTATCATGGCATTTAACATACTAATCATAAAAACTAAAACATGCTAAAAAATCAATCATGAAAGCATGTAAACTAAATGGGAGTTAGAGATTGTTACCAAAACCATTAGGGCACATCTCTATGTCTCTAAACCAAGGTGGTCCTCCTACCAAACTCTCCTTGAAAGTGATGCATCCAAAATAGTCACCGTTTAGCTTGGAACGCATTCACCTCAAGGCACTAACATCTCTCACGTCATGTGAGAGCCCACACCTACATCAAAAATAGGAGTGACTTTTGGTACCCATACTCTTTTGGGTCCATGGGTGTTAGCTCCTTTCTTAACCCAAACAAATTTGTTTATAAAATTTGAATCATTAATTCTATCAAAGCAAAATTTTACAAGGTGACCCTTACGTCCACAATGTGTACAAGTGTACATATGAGCATATATAGTGTTATGTGTATGAACGTGAGGAGCATGCGTATGTCATGATTTGTGTGCATGCATAGGTGGAACTTGTTTCTTGTGAGCATGGATTCCAAACGTGTGTGGTTCATGGCACATTGGCTCAAAGTGGAGCCCAACAATCAGCATTCTTCTTTAACATGGATATATTATTTTCAATAATGGAAGAAGAGGTGGTGCATGCAACAAAAACACTAGAATGTGAAGCTACACTAGCATGGCAAACATGTGATCTAAATCATTTTTCAAAGATTTATTTTTATTTAAGCAATCTTCCAATTCTTTTGAAATCAAATCAAATTATTTTTCAAAGAATTATTCTCTTTTAAAACAAAATCAAGTTTTGAAGTTAAGGTCTCATTTTTCTCAAAACATTTTCACAATCATTTTTGCTTTTCAAAATTTCATTTTCTTTTAGGGCAAGATCAAGTTTAGATTTCAATGAATCCCTTTAATTTGAAATCTCATCTTTTTCTTGCAAAGCCATATTAAGTTTAGAAAATAAATCCTTATTTTCTTCTTTTATTTTAAGGGCTTTCTTTTTCAAGAGTTGGTATTTTTGCAAGAGGTTTTCACAAACATTGGAAAGTTCTTCATTTAATGCATCAGGATCAACATAATCATCACTTGAAGAACTATCATCTAGTTGAGTATCCAAGTTTACCTCAAGGGAGTCATCCCTTGGACCATGAAGCATCGTTGGTCTGACTCTTCTCCACTAGATTTCTCCTTCTCATTGATTTGCGTTTGTAGCTCGGGAGATGTCAAAATGTTTCACACTGTAAATGCGGAATCACAATGAGAAACCATATTTAAATATTCTTTACTAAGTGATTTTCTAAGTGCCTCTAGGGTTTGTGCATTGGCGTCTAAATGCTTGCTATTACTAAGGTAAGACTCATTGGTAATGGCAAGGAAAATTTTCCAACCTATGGCTTTTAAATGCCAACTCATCATAACCTTCCATATATCAATTTTAGAGATATCAAATATGGGAGGGTTATCCATGGGTGCAAACTATATGTGCGCAAATGCAAATGATAGATTAGCTAACCAAGATCTCACTCCTAGGTGGTAAAACCTAATGTCAGGAGCGTAGGCTCTGATACCAATTGAAAGTACACCTAGAGGGGGTGAATAGGTGTACGGCTAATTGATTGATACACAATATTGCATATTTTACCACATAATCTCCATGCATATTGCAAATAAATATATGATTTTTACTCATCTTCTCTATATTTTTTACAGGTCCACAACTGAAATGAGAGAAAGCCTAATAATCACTTTAATTAGCAATAATTAAAGAGATTAATTCTAAGCCCAAGATAAAGCCCAAGTTTAAACCCAGGATCCAGAGAATTCTACGTAACAACTCAAGATTCTAGAAGGCCACGTGGATAACAATCTCGCAACCAACTCACAACAGAAAGCTGTTGCCCAACAGATTCAGTTGAGCCGCAATTTCTGGGATTTTCCCGCCAAATTGCGGCAGTTGGGAGTCTGTTGGATCCGGATTTTGCGCCAACAACCTAGATCTCGAAACTTCTCTCTGAGCCCTATAAATACTGCACCTGGACCTGCGAGCAAAGATAGAATGGAGAAGAGAGGAGAATTAGTAGATGCTTGTAATTTTTGTAGGTTTTTCTCTAGGTTTTAGTTCTTTAGACCCTCTTCTTCTTCCCTAGAAATTTTGTAAAGAGAGAGTTTGTAAGAGAGAGAAAGCTTGTGTACATCAAGGAGTGACAACTTGTGAAGCAAGGATTCATCCATTCTCTTCTCTCTACTCTTGCATTTTCTAGTTTACTTGCTTTCTTTATTTCTTGCTTTACTTTCTTGCAATTTAGTTCATGCTTTGTTTTACTTTCCTTATGGCTTGTAGCTAACTTTTCTACATGTACTAGTTAACCACTAACCTTACTAACTACTAACTCATGGGTGATTGCTATCTTTAATCTTGCAAGTTGGATGGTCTTCTCTTATCCGATGGGTTAAACCCCCCGTCATTCAAGTGAGAAAGTAATTAGATCAACACGCAAGACGAATCTATGCCGATGAATCAACATGAGGCACGCATTCACTATCACGGAGTTTAGTAAGTTTTGGCAAGGTAGTAAGGTTAGCTAGTCATGGCTTTTTCATTCTAAAGTTTTTCTTTTAGTTTTAGTTCCAAAGCAAATCTCTTCTTGATTTCTTTTCCGATTATTTCCATCATGAACATATCCACCAATTCTTTCATTCTTTTTTCCATGATTCTTTTATTCTTTTAAAGCAAAGAAGAATCTTCGTTTTATATCTTCACTACCAACCGTAACGCTTCCATCGCAAGCTCTCCTGAGAATCGACTCGGTATAGCCCTATGCTATAACGGAGATAAGAAAGGGTATATTAATCATCTTTCATACATTTGTGGAGTGATCTAAGCACTTGAGGTTGTTTCTAAACCTTATCTCCTTAATTGAATACATATATTTGTGCTCATTTATACTCCATATACGACATAATATCTGTGCAATCTACAGCACTATCCTTTCCCAATCAAAATGGCGCCGTTGCCGGGGAGAGCAACGTTTTAGGTTTAAAGTGAAGAACTAAATGAATCTTCTTCTCTGTTGCAGGTTACAGGTTGAAGAAAACAGGAACTTTGCATTGCAGTGACATATAAGTGGACCTGGGCTCTGCTCTCGAAAGCAGAGACCAGGATACCTCCAAATTGCCGCAAATCCTGGCTTTTGCCGCAAATTTGCGGCAATAAGGAGTGCACTACTGATCATTTTTCTGCAGGGTCTCTGATTCTGCAAAATACTTCTGCTGCTGCATTACTTAATTTCCTGTATTATTCACCCTATACCTGCTTAATAAAGTCAACAGTAAAAAATTGGTTGTAATCGTTAAAAGTTGATTAGACATTTACATTTCTAGGCACGTGTCTTTTCAATTCATTTACTTTTACTGTTGAAGAGTGCTGGATGCAAGGTACGTAAGCATTGCATGTAGACTAGGAACCATCTCTTGCTTGATTTTCATGCTTTGAGTGAATCCTTGTTATCTATCTTGTACACTTGCACAATTCAATTTTAAGGGCATAACCGATAAATAAGATAAGGTGGGGAGTTCATTACCCTTTCCTTAGCCCGAAAACCACAATCCGAGCACTCACTAACCCAAGCCTATTTAATAAAAAAAAAGTAGACGTTGGCCCTAGGACATCTAGGACTCAATTAGGAGATTATCCTAAGGGGGAAAGTGTTAGAAAGTGACTTTTGTAAAATCAGTGTCTAGGAAAGGGATTGAGGGCCGAAAGCCCGAAGGTTGCTGGTTATTTAATTAAGGAACGTCTCTGACGGAAACCTCCCAACACCCTGACCTTTCCTGGCTGATTAGCTTGTGGTCAACGTCTACACTAAACCTCCCGTGGAAAGTCTAATCAGTTAGGAGTCGTCTAGGTCATAGTCTACCCTAACTTAGGTTAGAATTTTTCTTTCTTGATTGTTTTTTTGTTTGTTTCTTTTGTTTGTATTGTGTGATATGGCTTACAATCACAATTCTTTCCATCCTAATAATAATCCATATTTTCACACCAACTCCATTCTATTCGGATAATTCCAACCCGGCGTTTTACAATATGCATCAACCACATACACCGGGTTGGCCTTATCCGAATCAATATGACCCATACCCCCCATCTAATAACTATAATTTCCATAATGATTTCAACTCTTCACCGAGTCATTGGGATTCACGTACCCCGAGTCAAATTTTCAAATTCCTTGTCCACCATATCCACCCAGTCCACAATATTTTCAAGATACATACTCAGTTCCACCAGTCCAGAATGAAACACCATCAATTTGGAAATGAGTATGCGTGAGTCCAAACACAAATCCCAAAATCTGATGGACTCACAATTTCACTATCACTTCCAAGACAACACTTCATCTTTTCATCAAAACAATGAAGTCATCAATTATGGAAAGATGCTTGAAGACATGACTCATGCTCAAAATGCTAGAAATCGTGACATAGATATGATGGTTGAATCTTTACGTTCTCACCGTTTGGTCAGATCTAGTGTCACTAGCCACTCTGTTAAAGAAGATGAGTCATGTAGTTTTGGAAATCAAGATTCTATTTCAGCACAATCATCTGAACTTGTCCAAATTTCAAAACCCATTGACATTTTGGCAAGTTTTCTTTTCCTGAAATTGAACTTGAACATGAATATGATCTTGAACTTCCACTTGATGATTCAATTCTACTTCCTGATCCAATAATGACTCCCGTATCTTTATCTGATTTCACTCCATTTCCAAAGTCAGTATTGGATCCAGTGCCTATCCATTGTGAAATTGTATCACTAAAATTTATGATGATCATATTGAACTTGACCAATTTTATACTTTTGAAAGTCCCATTGATAAATTGGCAAGTTCCCATTTTTGTGGAATTGAACTACATGAGGAATGTGATCTTGAACCCCAACTTAGTGATTCAATTCTTTTTCCTGATTCAATAATGACTCCGGTATCTTTACCTGACTTCAATCTTTTCTCGGAGTCGACATTGGATCCTGTCCCAATTCATAATGAAGTTGAATCACCCATCTTTGAGGATCATATTGAACTTGCCCAATTCTATACTTTTGAAAATCCTATTGACAAATTGGCAAGTTCTTCATTTTTTGAACTCCATGAGGAATGTGACCTTGATTCTTACAATCTCTTTACTTCTGAAACTGATTGTACAATTCTGGCGGAAGATGTTGACCTTAGTTTTGAAGAATTGCATGGTGATGAGCTAGAATTTCTTAATATTGGCAGTAAAGAGATATCACCCATATTAGGTCACATTCCATTGTTGGACAATACATGTGGACTGGAGTTTCAATTTCTTGACTTGGAACCAATTCCTGAACTCATTCCGACTCCTGAACCTTTACTTGACTTAAATCACCTTCCTGAGTCGGTATTAGTTCCTGTCTTTCCTGAGTCCAAGTCAACTGTTCTATCATTTCATACACCATTCTGGGACAAGGTAGTTGACAAATTTGACTCCGAAATCAATTATGGAAAATGGAAATTAGATGGGGTCAAATACTTAATAAAGATCCTTCATGGATTTATCTTTTTAGTGGGTTATATTCATGATATTTTTGGTGGGTTCCTCAAAACCCAAAGCAAAGTTGATTGGGCCATGTTTCGTGGACCAATCAGACCACCACCGGAACCACCACCTTAAGGTAATTTTTTCCTTCCCTCTCTATTTTGTTTCATGCATACATATATCATGATGCATTGAGGACAATGCATGAAATAAGTGTGGGGGAGGGTTTACTAACATAGAGTTTTTAGATTTTCTTTCTTTTACAATTCTTTTAGAAAGAGTTTTTAGATTTTCTTTCTTTTACACTTCTTTTAGAAATAAAAAAATAAATATAAAAAATAAAAAAATAATAAAAAATAAAATTTTTTGAAATAAGAGACAAAGTTTTGATCTATTTTTAAGAAAATTAAGATGTATCTTAGAAATTAAGAAAGCCTTAATTATGACATCTTAAACCTAGTTGAAATAATAGATCTTGTTTGAAATTATAGGCTAAGTAAGAAAAATTGATGAGATATTTTTATCTTGAATTTTTTGCCTTAGATTGTATGCACTTCACACTTACACATTTCTTGGGATGGAAACAAAGACCAAAATGCCATAAAAATAAAAGAAAAAAAATTATAAATAAAACATCACCTATTAGCTGGATCATTGTGCCTCAAGAAGCATGATTATTCACGCCTAACGGTGGTTAAGGAAATAAATAATCCCTTTAGTTTCGTGGCCTTGTTTACTTGAGACCTTAACCCGAGGGATGTTTTCTCATCTGGTGCCCTAAGACCGTCTGGTTTGGGAGTCATCGGTTAAAGGCTCGCTACAAGGGTAACTAGAAAGCCTAAACTAAGGGAAGAAAAAAGCATAAAAAAGTATATATAGATAAATAAATGGCTTGATGGTTGGAGTTGAAATCCCAGAAATCTTCACTATCACAATGTGCATACTATCTAGGTTTTATGAAAGATAAATATTCAATCCAATTTTGAATTCTTGCCTTAATTGAAGACAAGATCTTGCATAGAGACTAAGTTTAAGAAAAAAATGATTATAGCGGACTTATGACCTTAGATCACTTATATTTTTGCAAAAATAGTTCGTAAACTTGTCTCTCTTTCAAATGAATTTTCAAAACACTAACATTTGTCTTCTTTCTTTATGGATTTTGTGAGTGTAATCCGCTGAAAACCCTCAGGAGACAACACTCCTCCTCTAGGGTAACCTAGAGGTTTAACGGCTTGTTGCACACGCTCAGTGCAATCGCGTCACCTGCGAAAGTGGTGTAATAAATTTGTAGTATAGTTTTTCTTTCTTTTCTTTGTTTTGCTCGGGACGAGCAAAAGAATAAGTGTGGGGGTGTGATTGATACACAATATTGCATATTTTACACATAATCCCCATGCATATTGCAATAAAATATATGATTTTTACTCATCTTCTCTATATTTTTACAGGTCCACAACTGAAATGAGAGAAAGCCCAATAATCACTTTAATTAGCAATAATTAAAGAGATTAATTCCAAGCCCAAGATAAAGCCCAAGTTTAACCCAGGATCCAGAGAATTCTACGTAACAACTCAAGATTCTAGAAGGCCACGTGGATAACAACCTCGCAACCAACTCACAACAGAAAGCTGTTGCCCAACAGATTCAGTTGAGCCGCAATTTCTGGGATTTTCCCGCCAAATTGCGGCAGTTGGGAGTCTGTTGGATCCCGGATTTTGCGCCAACAACCTAGATCTCAAAACTTCTCTCTGAGCCCTATAAATACTGCACCTGGACCTGCGAGCAAAGATAGAATGGAGAAGAGAGGAGAAATTAGTAGATGCTTGTAATTTTTGTAGGTTTTTCTCTAGGTTTTAGTTCTTTAGACCCTCTTCTTCTTCCCTAGAAATTTTGTAAAGAGAGAGTTTGTAAGAGAGAGAAAGCTTGTGTACATCAACGAGTGACACTTGTGAAGCAAGGATTCATCCATTCTCTTCTCTCTACTCTTGCATTTTCTAGTTTACTTGCTTTCTTTATTTCTTACTTTACTTTCTTGCAATTTATTTCATGCTTTGTTTTACTTTCCTTATGGCTTGTAGCTAACTTTTCAACATGCACTAGTAACCACTAACCTTGCTAACTACTAACTCATGGGTGATTGCTATCTTTAATCTTGCAAGTTGGATGGTCTTCTCTTCTCCGATGGGTTAAACCCCCCGTCATTCAAGTGAGAAAGTAATTAGATCAACACGCAAGACGAATCTATGTCGATGAATCAACATGAGGCACGCATTCACTATCACGGAGTTTAGTAAGTTTTGACAAGGTAGTAAGGTTAGCTAGTCATGGCTTTTTCATTCTAAAGTTTTTCTTTTAGTTTTAGTTCCAAAGCAAATCTCTTCTTGATTTCTTTTCCGATTATTTCCATCATGAATATCCACCAATTCTTTCATTCTTTTTTCCATGATTCTTTTATTCTTTTAAAGCAAAGAAGAATCTTCGTTTTATATCTTCACTACCAACCGTAACGCTTCCATCGCAAGCTCTCCTGAGAATCAACTCGGTATAGCCCTATGCTATAACGGAGATAAGAAAGGGTATATTAATCATCTTTCATACATTTGTGGAGTGATCTAAGCACTTGAGGTTGTTTTCTAAACCTTATCTCCTTAATTGAATACATATATTGTGCTCATTTATACTCCATAATACGACATAATATCTGTGCAATCTACAGCACTATCCTTTCCCATCAAAATGGCGCCGTTGCCGGGGAGAGCAACGTTTTAGTTTAAAGTGAAGAACTAAACGAATCTTCTTCTCTGTTGCAGGTTACAGGTTGAAGAAAACAGGAACTTTGCATTGCAGTGACATATAAGTGGACCTGGGCCTCTGCTCTCGAAGCAGAGACCAGGATCCCTCCAAATTGCCGCAAAATCCTGGCTTTTACCGCAAATTTGCGGCAATAAGGAGTGCACTACTGATCATTTTTCTGCAGGGTCTCTGATTCTGCAAAATACTTCTGCTGCATTACTTAATTTCCTGTATTATTCACCCTATACCTGCTTAATAAAGTCAACAGTAAAAATTGGTTGTAATCGTTAAAAGTTGATTAGACATTTGCATTTCTAGGCACGTGTTATTCAATTCATTTACTTTTACTGTTGAAGAGTGCTGGATGCAAGGTACGTAGCATTGCATGTAGACTAGGAATCATCTCTTGCTTGATTTTCATGCTTTGAGTGAATCCTTGTTATCTATCTTGTACACTTGCACAATTCAATTTTAAGGGCATAACCGATAAATAAGATAAGTGGGGAGTTCATTAACCTTTCCTTAGCCCGAAAACCACAATCCGAGCACTCACTAACCCAAGCCTAATTTAATAAAAAAAAAAGGTAGACGTTGGCCCTAGGGACATCTCGGACTCAATTAGGAGATTATCCTAAGGGGGAAAAGTGTTAGAAAGTGACTTTTGTAAAATCAGTGTCTAGGAAAGGGATTGAGGGCCGAAAGCCCGAAGGTTGCTGGTTATTTAATTAGGAACGTCTCTGACGGAAAACCTCCCAACAACCTTGACCTTTCCTGGCTGATTAGCTTGTGGTCAACGTCTACACTAAACCTCCCATGGAAAGTCTAATCAGTTAGGAGTCGTCTAGGTCATAAGTCTACCCTAACTTAGGTTAGAATTTTTCTTTCTTGATTGTTTATTTGTTTGTTTTTTTTGTTTGTATTGTGTGATATGGCTTACAATCACAATTCTTTCCATCCTAATAATAATCCATATTTCACACCAACTCCCATTCTATTCGGATAATTCCACCCGGCGTTTTACAATATGCATCAACCACATACACCGGGTTGGCCTTATCCGAATCAATATGACCCATACCCCCTATCTAATAACTATAATTTCCATAATGATTTCAACTCTTCACCGAGTCATTGGGATTCACGTACCCCGAGTCAAATTTTCAAATTCCTTGTCCACCATATCCACCCAGTCCACAATATTTTCAAGATACATACTCAGTTCCACCAGTCCAGAATGAAACACCATCAATTTTGGAAATGAGTATGCGTGAGTCCAAACACAAATCCCAAATCTGATGGACTCACAATTTCACTATCACTTCCAAGACAACACTTCATCTTTTCATCAAAACAATGAAGTCATCAATTATGGAAAGATGCTTGAAGACATGACTCATGCTCAAAATGCTAGAAATCGTGACATAGATATGATGGTCGAATCTTTACGTTCTCACCGTTTGGCCAGATCTAGTGTCACTAGCCACTCTGTTAAAGAAGATGAGTCATGTAATTTTGGAAATCAAGATTCTATTTCAGCACAATCATCTGAACTTGTCCAACTTCAAAACCCATTGACATTTTGGCAAGTTTTCCTTTTCCTGAAATTGAACTTGAACATGAATATGATCTTGAACTTCCACTTGATGATTCAATTCTACTTCCTGATCCAATAATGAGTCCCGTATCTTTATCTGATTTCACTCCATTTTCAAAGTCAGTATTGGATCCAGTGCCTATCCATTGTGAAATTGAATCACTAAAATTTTATGATGATCATATTGAACTTGACCAATTTCATACTTTTGAAAGTCCCATTGATAAATTGGCAAGTTCCCATTTTTGTGGAATTGAACTACATGAGGAATGTGATCTTGAACCCCAACTTAGTGATTCAATTCTTTTTCCTGATTCAATAATGACTCCGGTATCTTTACCTGACTTCAATCTTTTCCCGGAGTCGACATTGGATCCTGTCCCAATTCATAATGAAGTTGAATCACCCATCTTTGAGGATCATATTGAACTTGCCCAATTCTATCTTTTGAAAATCCCATTGACAAATTGGCAAGTTCTTCATTTTTTGAACTCCATGAGGAATATGACCTTGATTCTTACAATCTCTTTACTTCTGAAACTGATTGTACAATTCTGGCGGAAGATGTTGACCTTAGTTTTGAAGAATTGTATGGTGATGAGCTAGAATTTCTTAATATTGGCAGTAAAGAGATATCACCCATATTAGGTCACATTCCATTGTTGGACAATACATGTGGACTGGAGTTTTAATTTCTTGACTTGGAACCAATTCCTGAACTCATTCCGACTCCTGAACCTTTACTTGACTTAAATCACCTTCCTGAGTCGGTATTAGTTCCTGTCTTTCCTGAGTCCAAGTCAACTGTTCTATCATTTCATACACCATTCTGGGACAAGGTAGTTGACAAATTTGACTCCGAAATCAATTATGGAAAATGGAAATTAGATGGGGTCAAATATTTAATAAAGATCCTTCATGGATTTATCTTTTTAGTGGGTTATATTCATGATATTTCTGGTGGGTTCCTCAAAACCCAAAGCAAAGTTGATTGGGCCATGTTTCGTGGACAATCAGACCACCACCGAACCACCACCTTAAGGTAATTTTTTCCTTCCCTCTCTATTTTGTTCATGCATACATATATCATGATTCATTGAGGACAATGCATGAAATAAGTGTGGGGGAGGGTTTACTAACATAGAGTTTTTAGATTTTCTTTCTTTTACAATTCTTTAGAAAGAGTTTTTTAGATTTTCTTTCTTTTAACTTCTTTTAGAAATAAAAAAATAAATATAAAAAAAATAAAAAAAAAAATAAAAAAATAAAAACTTTTTGAAATAAGAGACAAAGTTTTGATCTATTTTTAAGAAATTAAGTTGTATCTTAGAAATTAAGAAGCCTTAATTATGACATCTTAAACCTAGTTGAAATAATAGATCTTGTTTGAATTTATAGGCTAAGTAAGAAAAATTGGTGAGATATTTTTATCTTGAATTTTTCGCCTTAGATTGTATGCACTTCACACTTACACATTTCTTGGATGGAAACAAAGACCAAAATGCCATAAAATAAAAGAAAAAATTATAAATAAAACATCACCTATTAAGCTGGATCATTGTGCCTCAAGAAGCATGATTATTCACGCCTAACGGTGGTAAAGAAAATAAATAATCTCCTTTAGTTTCGTGGCCTTGTTTACTTGAGACCTTAAACCCGAGGGATGTTTTTCATCTGGTGCCCTAAGACCGTCTGGTTTGGGAGTCATCGGTTACTCTACACAGGTAGTACTAAAAGCCTAAACTAAGGGAAGAAAAAAGCATAAAAAAGTATATATATATAAATAATGGCTTGATGGTTGGAGTTGAAATCCCAGAAATCTTCACTATCACAATGTGCATACTATCTAGGTTTTATGAAAGATAAAATATTCAATCCATTTTGAATTCTTGCCTTAATTGAAGACAAGATCTTGCATAGAGACTAAGTTTAAGAAAAAAATGATTATAGGCAACTTATGACCTTAGATCACTTATATTTTTGCAAAAATAGTTCGTAAACTTGTCTCTCTTTCAAAATGAATTTTCAAAACACTAACATTGTCTCTTCTTTCTTTATGGATTTTGTGGGTGTAATCCGCTGAAAACCCTCAGGAGACAACACTCCTCCTCTAGGGTAACCTAGAGGTTTAACGGCTTGTTGCACACGCTCAGTGCAATCGCGTCACCTGCGAAAGTGGTGTAATAAATTTGTAGTATAGTTTTTCTTTTCTTTTTCTTTGTTTTGCTCGGGACGAGCAAAGAATAAGTGTGGGGGTGTGATTGATACACAATATTGCATATTTTACCACATAATCCCCATGCATATTGCAAATAAATATATGATTTTTACTCACCTTCTCTATATTTTTATAGGTCCACAACTGAAATGAGAGAAAGCCCAATAATCACTTTAATTAGCAATAATTAAAGAGATTAATTCCAAGCCCAAGATAAAGCCCAAGTTTAAACCCAGGATCCAGAGAATTCTACGTAACAACTCAAGATTCTAGAACGCCCGTGGATAGCACCTCGCAACTAACTCACAACAGAAAGCTGTTGCCCAACAGATTCAGTTGAGCCGCAATTTCTGGGATTTTCCCGCCAAATTGCGGCAGTTGGGAGTCTGTTGGATCCCGGATTTTGCGCCAACAACCTAGATCTCGAACTTCTTCTCTCTGAGCCCTATAAATACTGCACCTGGACCTGCGAGCAAAGATAGAATGGAGAAGAGAGGAGAAATTAGTAGATGCTTGTAATTTTTGTAGGTTTTTCTCTAGGTTTTAGTTCTTTAGACCCTCTTCTTCTTCCCTAGAAATTTTGTAAAGAGAGAGTTTGTAAGAGAGAGAAAGCTTGTGTACATCAAGGAGTGACAACTTGTGAAGCAAGGATTCATCCATTCTCTTCTCTCTACTCTTGCATTTTCTAGTTTACTTGCTTGCTTTATTTCTTGTTTTACTTTCTTGCAATTTAGTTCATGCTTTGTTTTACTTTCCTTATGGCTTGTAGCTAACATTTCTACATGTACTAGTTAACCACTAACCTTGCTAACTACTAACTCATGGGTGATTGCTATCTTTAATCTTGCAAGTTGGATGGTCTTCTCTTTCTCCGATGGGTTTAAACCCTCCCGTCATTCAAGTGAGAAAGTAATTAGATCAACACACAAGACGAATCTATGCCGATGAATCAACATGAGGCACGCATTCACTATCACGGAGTTTAGTAAGTTTTGGAAAGGTAGTAAGGTTAGCTAGTCATGGCTTTTTCATTCTAAAGTTTTTCTTTTAGTTTTAGTTCCAAAGCAAATCTCTTCTTGATTTCTTTTCCGATTATTTCCATCATGAACATATCCACCAATTCTTTCATTCTTTTTCCATGATTCTTTTATTCTTTTAAAGCAAAGAAGAATCTTCGTTTTATATCTTCACTACCAACCGTAACACTTCCATCGCAAGCTCTCCCTGAGAATCGACTCGGTATAGCCCTATGCTATAACGGAGATAAGAAAGGGTATATAATCATCTTTCATACATTTGTGGAGTGATCTAAGCACTTGAGGTTGTTTCTAAACCTTATCTCCTTAATTGAATACATATATTTGTGCTCATTTATACTCCATAATACGACATAATATCTGTGCAATCTACAGCACTATCCTTTCCCAATCACTAATCTAATGAGAAATAATGCGGAATTAGAAAATTAAATGCAACACACTTAGTGTAAGCAAAGAGTGTAATCGAATTCCCGGTGAAGAGCTCTGGACTATCTCCTCTAAATTCCTCTAAATAAGAGTTGAGGTGCTATATGAAATTCTCTTGGTTAAACACAAGTATGGGCACACAATCAACCAAGTATTATATGATATGAATAATCTGAACAATGCACAATGTAAGAGAGAGAGAGTTAGAGAAAGTGGATCAAACGCAAACACAAGGATATGTTTTCGAGGCTCGAGCAGCCAGCTCTACGTCCCCGCTTTCACACAGAAGGATTTCCACTATATTGATTGTTATACATATTTGCATATTTTACTGCTTCCATACCATGCATATTGTCAATAAAAATATGATTTTTGATCATCTTCTCTCTATTTTTGCAGGTCCACATCTGAAATGAGAAAAAAGCCCAAAATCTCTTTAATTAGCAATAGTTAAAAGAGATTAATTCAAAAGCCCAAAAGAGAGCCCAAGTTTGAGCCCAGGATCTAGAGAATTCTACGCGCCAACACTCACACTTCCAGAAGGTCCACTTGGCTAACAAACTCGTAACAAACGAGCAACGAATTCTGTTGCCCAACGGCCTTGAAACTGCGGCGATTCCACCTCATTTGCCGCGGATCTGCCGCAGATCTAGGCCGTTGAGCCCCAAATTCTGCCAGCTGTCTCGGGTTCTAGAGACTTCTCTCTGAGGCTATAAATACAGGACCAGGGCTTGCGCAAAGGAGGGAAGAGTGGAAGGAAAGAGGAGAGATTAGAGGATAAAGCTTTGTAATTTTGTATTTTTTTCTCTAGGATTTTAGTGCTTTAGATCTTCTTCTTCCTCCCTAGAATTCTGCAAAAGAGAGTTGTAAGAGAGAGAAAGCTTGTGTAGACCAAGGTGTGACAACTTGTGAAGCAAGGATTCATCCATTCTCTCTCTCTCTACTTGAGCATTTTCTAGTATTACTTGCTTTCTTTAATTCTAGCTTTACTTTACTTGCACTTTAATTCATGCTTTGCTTTTCTTTTCTTATGGCTAGTAGCTAACTTTTCTAACATGAACTAGCTAACCACTAACCTTGCTAACTACTAACTCATGGGTGATTGCTATCTTTAATCTTGCAAGTTGTATGGTCTTCTCTTCTCCGATGGGTTACTTTCATTGCTTGGCAAGTTCTTGTTGTTGTAATTCCATATGATTCATGTGTGCCTCATTTAGAGCCTTGTCTTTAGAACAAGTGCCTTGATGGAACATGGAGATGGATCACCAAACATATGCTATTTGTTGTACAACTTCTTTACTTCAATTAATGAATGTTGTATCTTCTTCCTTAGCATCCCTTGAGTGTCGCTCTTTTGATTCTATTATTGAAAGTCTATCTTGTAGGCCAATGACATTTATGCGTCTACAAGACAAGTCCAAGAGTGATCACCCGTCATTCAAGTGGGAAAGTAATTAGACCAGCACGCAAGACAAATCTTTGCCGATGAATCAACATGAGGCACACATTCACCATCACGGAGTTTAGTAAGTTTTTAGCAAGGTAGTAAGGCTAGCTATTCATGATTTTTTCCATCTTCAAATCTTCTACAAAGTTTCATTCTTTTAGTTTTATTTCCAAGCAAATCTCCTTTTGATTTCTTTTCATTTTCCATCTTGAACAAATCCACCGATTCTTTTACTTCATTTTCCAATTCATTTTTATTCTTTTAAGACAAAGAAGAATCTTCGTATACTTTTCTTCACTACCAACTGTAACGCTTCCATTCCAAACTCGCGACTCTCCCTGGAATCGACTCGTATAGCCCATGCTATAACGGAGATTGGAAAGGATACATTAATCATATAAATACATTGTGGAGTGATCAAAGCACTTGAGGTTGATTCTAAACCTTCTCTCTTTTTATTGAATATATTTTGTGTGCAAATTATACTCCACAATACAACACAACCTTTCCCGTCTAAACAAATTGGCGCCGTTGCCGGGGAGAGCAACGGTTTTTTGGTTTAAAGTGAAGAACTAAACGCTTTTCTTCTCTGTTGCAGGTTACAGGTGAAGAAACAGAAAAAATAGCATTGCAGTAACATATAAGTGGACCTGGGCCTCTGCTCTTGAAAGCAGAGACCAGGATCTCTCAGTTTTGCCGCAGAATCTCGGCCCCAGCCGCAGATTTGCGGCAATCCTGAGTTTCACTACTGACAAGTTTTCTGCAGGGTCTCTTCAGCCTTTGCAAAATACAGCTTCTGCAATAATTCTTTTCTTGTATGCTTCACCATACTCCTGCTAATTATAATAAACAGTAAAAAAATTGGTTGAAACGTTAAAAATTGATTAGACATTTGCATTTATAGGCACGTGTCTTTTCAATTCATTTACTTTTACTGTTGAAGAGTGCTGGAGCAAGGTACGTTTTTGCATTGCATGTAGACTAAGGAATCATCTCTTGCTAGATTTTCATACTTTGAGTGAATCCTAGTTATATATCTTGTACACTTGCACAAAATCAATTTTAAGGGCATACCAATAAATAAGATAAGGTGGGGAGTTCATTACCCTTTCCTTAGCCCGAAAACCACAATCCGAGCACTCACTAACCCAAGCCTAATTTAATAAAAAAAAAAGTAGACGTTGGCCCTAGGGACATCTCGGACTCAATTAGGAGATTATCCTAAGGGGAAAAATTGTTGGAATTTGACTCTTGCAAAATCAGTGTC
>JAVJIF010019716.1:0-82024 GCA_038442645.1 Agave tequilana
TGTTGTTCATCCCCCACTTGCCTCTAAGGGCGGATGGTTCGAACTTTTTAGCCGACTTCTCGGCTATCTCAGCTTGTTCGACCAATTCTTTCCAAGTGTGGGCTTTAACAGCCCCCATGCGAACTTCCACTTGGTCTAAGAAGTTGTGTCTGCATGTCTGCAAGAGCATGGGTAATGGCATCCCTGCTGGGCACATCAAGGATAAATTTCTGAACCGTTCAATGTTGTCACGGACAGATTCGCCCTTCCTCTGCACAGTGGAGAGGAGCTTGTCCATGGTTACTTCGGTATCGTCCTCATAGAAACGAGAGAGGAACCGAGTTTCCAGATCGATCCAGGAGTTGATAGAGCCCGGGGAAGACTGCGAAACCAGTCAAATGCCACCCCCTTTAAGGTGCCAATGAACAACCTAGCCATGATGGCGTCATTGCTTATAACATTACCAGTCTGAGACCAGAAATAGTAGATGTGCTGATTTGGCGAGCTCTTTCCATCATAGGTATGCAGCGTTGGCGTTTGAACTTCGGTGGATATGGCACCGAATCCCACTCCAGTGGATAAGGACGGACTGCCCCTACCTTCTTTAATTCATCCCTCTGAGCTAGGGATGCGATTTGAGCCTGGAGGTCCTTGAGGACTTCGGCGTCTAAGGAAGAACCCTCTTTGGATTTCTCCGTCTTTGGCTGCTCATTGCTGAAATGTTCCTCTTCATCGTGATTGCTCCCGGCATCATTGTTGTTCCGGTCACTGAGGAGTTGTGCGAGCATCTGTTGAATATTGTCCAGAGCCTCTTGCTGAGTCTTGAAAGTTTGCTCCTGAGCTTCTAAACGTCGACGAAGATCGTCGTTGACGTTATCAGCCATATTGACTGATGCTCTGTCTGTTCGCACCGAGCTAACTGTCGCCGAAGAGGCATACCCACTATCTTCATCTTCTTCATCCGATAATTGGAGTGATCTCCTGGGCTGTGACGAGGCTAGGGCCGTCGAGGAAGAAGGATGTTCATAAGTGTAGGGTATCGCCACCCTAGATCTGGTGTTTCGGAAAACACCTTCCTCATGCACCAAGACTTTGCCTAAGCCTGGGCTGTAATCTGGATCTGGGGACTCTCGTCCTCTTCCGGTCATGTTGACGGATGCAGAGGGTAGATCTCGTGAGATGCTCCTTTTGTGGTGTTTCCCCGGAGCCTGTACCGATAGTCGATCAAAGACTGACCGTCGTCTTGGAGGCGTGGCGGGGATTGGTCCCAGCCGGCAATGGACCGAGTGGAGTGTCACCAGCTGCATCCTACTTGTTGACAACAGGGGGAAGAGGTTTGTCTATCCGTCAACAATTTCCTCAAATCAGACCCGATTGGGTCTCTGCAATCGAGCGCAAAGGCTCTTTTGGATCGCACATAGGACGATGTCCTGCTTCTTTTATCCCTGCAGATGGGATTAGCACTGAATAGTGCTTTGGTTCTAGCTTCGCCATAAAGCGAGAGTTTAGTGCTCGACGCACTGGAAAGCGGAGCGTGTTGTGGCGCTTTACCCGCTATGCCGCTGCGAAGGCAATTAGCCTTAGATAGTACTTCAGCTTCAACTTCGCGGTCATGAGCCCTGCGCGCACGCTGTGGTAGAGTAGCTTCGCTCATGAGAACGGGGCCAGCGCGAGGCATTGCTGCCCTTAAATTGGACGACGGTATGATTGCCGTCGTAACTTTATGATTTGAGCAGACAGGCATCTTGCCTTTTTCTTCGTGAGAGAGGCGCGGTTTAGGCGTAGCTACGCCTGAAGCTTCGGTTGGAAACTTCTGTTTAGGCTTCCATATCCGCCTTGGCAGAGGAGACTTAGGTTCGCAAGGAACCTGATTAGCCATGCACGAGGCTGAGGGGTGTTGGCAGAATTCTGCTTCCGGTTTCTGATTTGAAACCTTGGTCGTGGAAACCATCCTATACTTCCGTGCTCGAGCATTGGGCCACCCCCAGAGAGGACTTCTTCAAATCTTCCTTGATCGAACTGAACCACCAAGTTCTCACAAGTAAAGGAATCAGACTGCGGACGTGCTTCTTTATTGCGCCAAATAACCGCAGTAGGTTCGTAGAGAACCTTTTCAGTCTCCGCAGAGACTTTCCTTGAAGATTTAGCCAGAGAAGCTCTGGCTGCACCGGCTTTTCTGAATTCAGAGTTAGACCCGAAGGTCTGTTATTCGCATTGCGACACTTGATTCTCGGCAGTGGAGAATTTCTTCCCCAGCGGAGTCGCCATCTTGTTTTCCATTATGTTTGCAAAGGGGGAAAACTTACAAAAAAGAGTTTGAGGAGCTAAATTACAAGTATTCTTAAAAAGATTACAAGTAGATCTCCTCAGAGATTCTAGAGAAGTGTGCCGATAGGAGTCTGGTCAGCGCGCGATCACTTTGTCCCTTTGACGATGCGAGCGATGAGATTCCCTTCTCGCCTGGTTCGGGGAATCAGAGAACAGAAGGTGGTAGAACCCTCTTGCTGCTTCTCAAAATCGCCTTCAATTAGGAATTCCTTCTCGCCTGGTTCCAGAGATTCCTTGAGAAGAAGGACGATGTTAGGCATCAACCCCTGGATAGAGAAAGCAATTCTCTAAAAGGTCTCTGAATTCGAGAGCGCACGGTGCTTATGAAGAAACTCTGCTTGTGGAGTCCTCTTTTTCTCTGATTGATCGATCGATCTCTTCTCCTTGTACCCCTGGCGGGTTATTTATAGGGAGAGCAAGGGTATAATCGTCCCTTGAAAATATGAAAACAGATTGAATCAAATCTTTTAAATCTGGAAAGTAGCCTTGCTCCGAGGCTAGGATCAGCTTCTGCGAAGCTAGAATTGGCAGGTCGGTGGACCTTCTTGATCCTTTCCATATCGTTGGAGGATTTTCCCTGATCTTCTTACTCGTTTTTAGAAGAGTCAAGAGATTGTGGCAATCAACTGCCAAATTTGATCTCTGATTTGATCTTGATTGGATTTGATCTAATTGGATCCGATCTCATCCGGAGATTTGATTGGTCAAAGGTTGACCATAGCAGACCAATGGTGGCGCTGCCCGCATTGAGCTCGTAGCGGAGCTAGAAGTAGCTTCTGGCGAAGTCCGAAAGAAACCCTTTGGCGGAGCTGGAAGTCCTCTGTGGCGAAGTTGCGAGTTAGCTTCCTGGCGAGGCTTTGGATGGCTTCGAGGCGAAGTCGAGTGATACTAGCCTCTCAAGCGAGGCTATCCCTTTGGGCTCATGCGATGCTAAGTGCTAGCACCTTAGACCTGCTGAGGTCTGTTTAGAACAATCCGGGTTCACTGTCTGCTTGCTGGATCAGTGGAGTCCAAGTTGCTTCCTTGTCCCTTGGAGATGGTGAAAACTGGTCTTCAGCTCGTCTGTCACTTGTCTTTTGTAAATGTCAACAAGTTTAGACATTGTTCGGACCAATAAGAATCTTGTCTTTTTTAAGTGTCAACAATACAATTTTTGAAAATACTCCTAGAGGGGGGGAATAGGTGTATGCTCTAATGATAAAGGATCGGGTGCGGAATTAAAACTAAATTGCGACATACTAAGTGTAACCAAAGAGTGTAGCCGAATTCCCGGTGAAGGGCTCTGGACTATTTCCTCTAAATTCTTCTAAATAAGAGTTGAGGTGCTATATGAAGCTTTCTTGGTTCAACACTAGATGGGCACACACAAATAATACCAAGCAAATATGTATGATATGAACAATATGAAATAATGCAAGATATAAAAGAGAGTTTAGAGATAGTGGATCAATCACAAACAACAAGATATGTTTCAAGGTTCGAGCCACTGCTCTACGTCCCCGCCTTCACACAGAAGGATTTCCACTATACTTCCACATAGGATTTCCCATACAGGGACCTCTACTGAGGATTTGGCAAATACAACTAGGAGTACACAACTCCTCTCTCCAACAAACAACCTCTACACAAGAGCCAAGGCTCAACAACAATCACCTCTATACTTAAAGGTATGAGCACTTAGCCAAACAACAATCACCTTACACTAGAGGGTAAACATAGTCAACACTCTAACCACAATCACCTCTACACTTAGAGGGATACCAACAAACTCAAACTCCTCTACAATCACCTCTACACAAGAGGGATACCCACAAACTCAAGGCAAAGAAAGATTACATCTCTTGGTGATCACAAAGATCACAAACAACTTTGGTGATCACAAAGACCACAAAATAATTTTCCCACAAAAAATAAGATCCTATAGATAGGATAGAGATGATACCTCAAGTGTGAGAAAAACAAAGTGTTTAGAACGAAGAAAAACAATTGGGAAAAATCTCCAAATAGATATTGAAATCAAGATCAAAACCAATTCCCAAAAGACTTTCTTTTCTTTGAAATATTTCAACCCTTGAAACACAATAAAAGATAGATCTTTTAACCACAAAAACTCTTTTAAAAACTTGCTATTAAACACTTGTAAAGATGGAAAAAATTGCTCTCTAAAAACTTGTTGAAAATAACTCAAGAGAAGGAAAAATATAACCTCTCAAAAATCTGCCTGTTGTCAGTCTGGAAAGGTCAAAAATGACCTTCCAGTTGACTGCCCGGTCGACTGTCGCAACGGTCATATTTATGACCGTTGTGCCTCCGGTCGACCGCTCGGTCGACCGGCCATAGCCATCGGTTGATTGGGGCGAAACTAGCACTTTTAAAATGTATGTTTTATGAAATCAATGTAAAAATGTATATGTGCTAATGTTCCCTCGATACTTCCGTTATAACATTGGCTCAACGGGTCGAATCCACAGGCACGAGAGGCGATAGAAGTATTAACAGTTTTTATTCACGTCGGTTGTTAACAATTCTTCTTTGTCAAACGAATTAGAAAAAGAAAAGAAAAGAAATCCAGAATGTGATAGGTGGAGAAGGGTGAACAAGGCGATGAAACGGCGAAGAAAACAAAAGAGAAGAGGTTTGAAAAACAAATAGAAAAGAAGATGAAGCTTATAGTAAAGAAGATGAATAAAGGTTAAACAAAGAAGATGATGAAAGCACGATGAAAAGATAAAAGAAGTGTTTCGAAATCGACTTTTAAAACAAGATAAAATAAACTCATAGCTACTAACTACCAATTGCTCCACTAACCATTCTAACCTCTTAATGATAGTTGCCTCACATAGATTCTCGGCCATCACTAATCCTTGGCTTCAAGAGACGATACAAAGCATGACTCATAAGATTGTTCTTCTATATTCAAACAACACATCAATACCACATAATAAGTTGCAAGCTACTGCTAAATCATCAAAATCGGTTAGAGGTGAGCATGAAATAAAGAAAACATTGCAAGTTAGCAAGTTAGTGGGTTAGATGTTAGAAATGTTAGAATGTTAGAATCCATCATCATGAGCCATCAATGGCTCTTGCAAGAGTAAGTCCTTGTAGAGGCTATTGGATTCATGTTGATTATTAAGTAAATGGTTAGATGGTTAGTGATTAGTAGTTAGATTGCCATGAGAAGAAGAAAACTTAGCAAAACATCATGTAGAAGATGGAGAAGATTACAATGGAGAAGAAAGGAGGCACCTTTACATAGATTGTCACAATCTATTACATCAATCCCTCTCTATCTCTCTCTGAATCTCTCAGCGCTGCTACAAGATCTAAAAACGAAATAAAAATATAAAATATAAGAAATGAAGAACACCTATCCTACACTACACTAAAACATAGAAACCCTAGCCTAAAATCAAAAACTGCTTCGTTTTGGACCTCTATAGGGGTATTTATAGGCGAGAAGGGCTTCTAGAAGACGAGACGGGCCCGCGCGTTCGAAAATCGACGCGCGGGCCCACCACATTGCCGCGGATCCGCGGTAATTGTCGTGGAACCGCGGCATTACCAGGGACAAAAGTCCCTGGTTTTGGTGAGAATCTTCCTCTGGCTTCTAGGACTTTCCTGGTATATCCCATTTTTGGTTTTTTTGCCGAATATTCGTCTGACGTGAGCAAAGGTCTAGATTCAATGCATCTTCTAGATGTTCCGTTGCTTGGCCTCCAAGAATTGAGGATTTAATTACCCAAAAATGGGTTAATTAAGCTTTTATTACTTCTTTACCCTTAAACTCCTGATTTATCTGCAAGAGGGACCAAAACACGGTTTAAACTGACATTTTATTTATAAATCGATAGGAAAATGTGATATAATAATGCAAAATTGTAGACTAATCACACGCCCACACTTATCTTTTGCTCCTCCCGAGCAAAATAAGAAAAAGAAAAACTATACTACAAATGTTATTACACTACTTTCGCAGGTGACGCGATTGCATTGAGCGTGTACAACAAGCCGTTAAACTCTAGGTTACCCCTAGAGAGGAGTTTTGTCTCCTGAGGGTTTTCAGCAGATTACACCCACAAATCCATAAAGAAAGAAGACAAATGTTAGTATTTTGAAAATACATTTTGAAGGAGAGATAAGTTACGAAGTTTTTTTGCAAAATATAAGCGATCTACGGTCATAAGTCTACAAAAAATTATTCTTTCTTAAACTTAGTCTATATGCAAGATCTTATCTTTAATTAAGATAAGAATTCAAAATTGGATTGAATATTTTATCCTTCATAAAACCTAGATAGTATGCACTTCACACTAACACTTTTAAAATGTATGTTTTATGAAATCAATGTAAAAATGTATATGTGCTAATGTTCCCTCGATACTTCTGTTATAGCATTGACTCAACGGGTCGAATTCACAGGGACGGGAGGCGATAGAAGCATTAACAGTCTTTATTCACGTCAGTTGTTAACAATTCTTCTTTGTTAAAAGAATTAGAAAAAGAAAAGAAAAGAAAAGAAATCCAGAATGTGATAGGTGGAGAAAGGGTGAAGAAGGCGATAAAAACGGCGAAGAAAACAAAAGAGAAGAGGTTTGGAAAACAAATAGAAAAGAAGATGAAGCTTATGATAAAGAAGATGAAACAAAGGTTAAACAAAGAAGATGGTGAAAACACGATGAAAAGATAAAAGAAGTGTTTCGAAATCGACTTTTAAAACAAGATAAAATAAAACCATAGCTACTAACTACCAATTGCTCCACTAACCATTCTAACCTCTTAGTGATAGTTGCCTCACATGAATCCTTGGCTATCACTAATCCTTGGCTTCAAGAGACGATACAAAGTATGGCTCATAAGATTGTTCTTTTACATTCAAAAACACATCAATACCACACAACAAGTTGCAAGATACTGTTAAATCATCAAAACTGGTTAGAGGTGAGCATGAAATAAAGAAGACATTGCAAGTTAGCAAGTTAGTGGGTTAGATGTTAGAAATGTTAGAATGTTAGAATCCATCATCATGAGCCATCAATGGCTCTTGCAAGAGTAAGGCCTTGTAGAGGCTATTAGATTCATGTGGATTATCAAGTAAGTGATTAGATGGTTAGTGGTTAGTAATTAGATTGCCATGAGAAGAAAAAAGTTAGCAAAGCATCATGTAGAAGATGGAGAAGATTACAATGGAGAAGAAAGGAGGCACCTTTATATAGATTGTCACCATCTATTACATCAATCCCTCTCTATCTCTCTCTGAATCTCTCAGCCCTACTACTAGGGGTGAGCAGAGTTCGGTTATAACCGAAATAACCGACCAAAAACCGAAACCCGAACCCGAACCCGAACCGCTCTAATTCGGTCGGATTTCAGTTTTGTGTTCCAAAACCCGAATAGACCGAACCGAACCGAATTTCTCACCCTATATATTAATCTACTCAATTCAATTTAGTGAATCATATAGTTCATGATAAAAACTGGTGGAAGCTTATCTCATTAGTTTTAGTAATACCATCTTTTTTATATTGAATATGTGAAAGCAATATTAAGTACACCATCACAATTGAGAATAATATTTATATTAATATAGTTCTTTTTTTCATTCTTATCATTAAAAGTTAGTAATAATTATATGAGTTTTGATATAAGAGCTCAAATACGATGTAAAAGTTTTAGAATATGGAATTTTCAATTCACCTTAAGCTTAGAATCTTTTTCTTATTTCTAATTTGGGTAATAGATATTTGAGATTATAATATTAAAGGATGATAACATAATGGTGATTAAAAAATATAAGAAATGATGACAATATATTGACCTAACTGAAAAAACCGAAAAAACCGAACCGAACTGAGTTGATTCGGTTCGGTTCGGTTACTAAGTCTAATCGGTTCGGTTCGGTTTTGAAAAAATTAGCAAAAAAACGAACCGAACTGACCGATGCTCACCCCTACCTACTACAAGATCTAAAAACGAAATACAAATACAAAATACAAGAAATGAAGAACACCTACCCTACACTACACTAAAACATAAAAACTCTAGCTTATAATCAAAAACTGCATTATTTTGAACCTCTACAGGGGTATTTATAAGCGAAAAGGGGTTCTAAAAGACGAGATGGACCCACGCATCGAAAATTGACAGTGGGCCCACCACATTGCGGCGGATCTGCGGCAATTGCCGCGAAACCGCGGCAATACCAGGGACAAAAGTCCCTGGTTTTGGTGAAAATCTTCCTCTAGCTTCTAGGACTTTCCTGGTATATCCCATTTCTGGTATTTTCACCCGAATATTCGTCTGACGTGAGCAAAGGTCTAGATTCAATGGATTTTCTAGATGTTCCCTTACTTGGCCTCTAAGAATTGCGGATTTAATTACCCGAAAATGGGGTTAATTAAGCTCTTATTACTCCTTTACCCTTAAACTCCTGATTTATCTGAAAGAGGGACCAAAACACGGTTTAGACCGACATTTTATCATAAATCGGTAGAAAAATGCAATATAATAATACAAAATTGTAGACTAATCATCGGTCGACCACCCGGTCGACCGGCCCGCACCCGAGAGTGGGGCGCTCTCAGTTGGTCGACCGCGCGGTCAACCGGCCTTCATGGCTTGGACATGTGGTGAGATCCTGTACGTTAGTGTACAGCACTCTTCTACATTTTACTATTGCACTCTGTACATATAAAATATACATGAACTACGATAGATCATACATTTTTTCCTTCTTTTTTCTATATCCCTGTACGTGATATGAAAGTTGCTGCAAATAACACTTCAATTCTGGTTCCAGTGATCTCATACTCAACCTGCTTTGAAGAAGCCTAGTAATTGCACCCTTTCCTATTCAAATCCATGATTTTTTTTTAACTTCAAATTTCCCGATGTTTCAAACTAGAATCTTGATCTTGAAAACTTCTTGTAGATTCGGTTTGATCGGCTTGTATAACTGTCCACATGTGCGGGCTAGAGGACTTCAACAGAAGCCCAAGAGCAAATGAACATGTTGCGCGCACAAGTGCATCTGGTGACTGGCTCAATTTAACTACAAGCATCCCGAATACCTGGAAAAGGGACATACTTTCTATTTCTGGTTTGGAAAAAAAAAATCATCTGGTTGAAGACTCACTAAGTTGACATACCTGAGAAAAATAAGGAGCCAATGAGCGTTGATCTTTTAATAGCGACAGCATGCAACTGGCGAAGTATATGGCATTTGCCTGTATGACCGGCCAAGGTGCATCAAACGCCTGAAAGACGAGTTATTTGCTGAGCCATGAGTTAAAACTCCAATTTTACATAATTCACTGAATTTCAAAGAACCATACCTGGATGACAGATGCTAAGTAGGTATTAACTCTTACAGCAAAGTTTTGGCCAAGATGCCTTGTCAGATCCCGTATGAAGTCCTCATAGTCACTTCTGAGTATATATACTATAGTGTTAATTTTGATAATTAAGACAATATGAAGAAAATAAATCTTGACAGCCAATACTCACCGGTGATCTGAATTGAAACACTGCTTGTTCAAAAGCGTAGAGAAGCCATCCAATTCCAACAATGCGACCAATTGCTTAAAGGTATTCTATTAAAGCACATCATAGAAAGTTTAGAAGTTGCTCTCAATAAAGGAAATAATGGGCAGAATATGAACTCTCACTGTACCCTGCAAGCTTGTCGAACACTGAATTCATCATCATAAAGATGGACAATCAGGCGGGGAAGCGTGGCATGAACCTGTGAAAATTAAGATGGAGAAGGTTTCTGAGAGAAATCTGTATCTCGTAATATAGACATGGAGAACAGACACACATGACCCCCCCAAAAAAAAAAAAAAATACACCCAACCCACAAGGGAAAACGGAAAAGATGTCTGAGCATGGAGGACAACTCAATTAAGCAAGCTCCACTGAATGGAAGACCATATATGAATAGCTGGTTATCTACCTGACATCAACCCACTAAGTTCGCATGAAGTCCCCGCTAAGGAAATCATGGGCAGGAGAGAAACAAAACTTGGGGAGGGAATACGTTGGCACTTGGCAAGCAGCAAAACTACTGGTAAACATTGGAGAAACCTTTCAAAGTTTTCAGGTTGAGGGAGTCTAAAACATGGGACTTTTCTAGGTTATTTCCTTTTTTTTCGCAGCTATCACTACAGCTAGTACATTTGTTCCAATCATAACCCGTTGACTTGTTATGCTCTAAAACTATGCCTCTTGATTATTTTGAGTATATAAAACATAACTCACTTCTTAGAGCTAAATAATGGAAAGCTTGCAACTCCCACTATCGGATTTGCCATAACCTCGAGCATAATTTCTCAAATACTACCGTAGACTATTTTGATTCAAGAATAATGCTATCAAGATTTAGGAATCATCTTGACTGCAATCTCAGATCAAGTTTTCTTACCATTCATCAACTAGAGACTTATCATCTAATTAAGCCCATATCATTTTTTTTCTTTAACCACATGGCATCTGGTCGTTAGAACTATCTAGTACCTAGCCACCTACGCAGTCTGGAGGGACATTTAGGCATTCTATTTTCCTTAATATTTTTCATTTTAAATGCAACAAACATAATATTCGCAAAAAATCAGAAAAACTTCAGTGGAATAAAAAAAAGGGGGGGGGGGGGGGGGGGGGGAGAAGAAAACTGAGAAAATGATTCAACATTTATACTAATTTTAACCATGTCAATGTGGTTTTACCTGCTCTAGAAAGGCCTGATGTTGCGAACCAACTCCAAAGTTGCTTAATGCTCCATACGCTGCAAATGCATCGCAACGCATCTTTGCATTCATGCATATCTGTTTTACACAATTCAAAACATATTGAATTAGAACACTGAGAGAAGTGCTGCTCTTCAAAAGAAATTCTCAAAATAATAATAATAATCATAGTCTGAGAAGAATGCCTGTGTTCCAACTGTGTGTTGACCAGAAATTTTCAAACTAATAATACTATAGCAGCAGCAGGAGAAGGAGCTGTAGTAAGAATAAGACTAGCGGTAATAATTATAAAATCCAGGTTTCCATGTCTGTGAAACATGATCTATTTATCCAAATTGATGTACACGCGGTTACATTTTAATATTTTATTTTCATGGTAAACACCTGATCCTAGTGAGTAATTGCAAAAATGCGAGCATATATTACGAGAAAGCAGGTTCTGAAAAATCCACACAGAGAGAGGGGGGGGGGGGATTGGTCCCAATTAAGCCCTTCCTGATCTTGGCAAGGTTCTAAATATCAGATATCGGGATTGTATCAGATGAGGGTTTTTCATATCGGATATCAGATATCAGGGGAGATATCGGGGATACGCGTACATATCGGACATTCGTATCAGACACTATATATAATGAATTATTGATAATTAAAAGTTGGTTTAGAGTCATAGATATTATCTACCTAATAAAAATAATGTAATATGCTTGCAAAGACAGTAAAAAATAATGTACATTTGCACGCAGTCGTGCAATAAATAAGTTATTTCATATCAGGCAATATATCGAGCGATTTATCGGCCGATATTTCAAATATCAGCCGTTTTTGCTGCAAACGATATGGTGAACGATTTTCCCATAGCGTATCGACAGCAAGCAAAAAAGGAGATATCGGACGATATCTCGGCCGACTCGGCCGATATTTAAAACAGAGATCCTTGGTTAACCAATTCCCCTCCACTCAAACTGATCTCTTTTCACTTCACTAGTGTCAAACAAAGACTATCAGGGTGCATGCATGTGGTATGCTGCGGGAATCCACTTGAAAATTTTGGCATAAGCTCAGCTTAACATAGCTTGACATCACAGTCACATTCCTTCTTTGTGAAAATGTGTTTCCAACAATTACATGCGGATATTCTACATTTTCATCTAGTGACAAATTGGCAATCCATAGATCTTATTTTCAAAAAGATCCCAAGTTTCGAGTTAGCTTTTCTTCTTTTGCCTTTCATCCATAACCACGCCAGCACTGCCACCTCATCACAGTCGGTGTTTCCACAGCCGCCACAATAGGTGCCATAGTTGTTGTTGCTACCAACCCTATCCCCTTTCTCTACACCACTCTCGTTGCTCTTGTAGGCCCATCACTACTGCCACCACCACTTCTGTCGCTACTGCAGATACCACCACCTCTACTACTATTACTATCACCATTGCTCAATGCTGCCACCATCCTCGTTGTTGTCAGCTCATCACAACCAGTGTTAACACCGCCACCACAGTTTTGTTGTTTCTATTGCTACCACACTCGCCGCTCCTGTCCAACACAACCCTCGTCCCTATTGCAAATAACTCCACTTTTGCTACCATCACTTATTACCATTCCATTGTCTAAATACATCACTACTGCTGCCGCTGCCCCCACCACTGCTGCCACTGGACTTGCCATCACTAGAGCTAGCACCATCCACCACATCATCATCAAATCACCCCACAACCCCCTCCCCAATTATTATATTCCTGAATGGTTTCTAGTAAATCAATAAAACTAAAGAGAGCATTCTTTTGGTCTGGTAGTTCTATTTCTAACGAAAATAGTGTTGGATGTTTGAGGTGTTAGGAGAATATCTGCAAAAGGAGCAGAGTAATCTAGAAATATTCCTTCGCTGGGAAAATGACCATTGAACCCCTGATAGTGACTAGGTGAAGTTAGTTAAAGCTAACTATATAGAAGGAAACTAGAAGGAATGGAAGCTAAGCCTCTTATGAATGGTGCTTGGATATGTAAAGTTTAAGCCTCGTATTGAAAGTTTAACACGTGGCATTAAATTTTGTTGTTGTGAGGGGAAGAACTTAAGATGTTTGGTCTAGTGATGTTACTCTTACTATTGGTTATCCTTCTTTATTTGTTGTTCTAGAGACAAGGAAGCTTGTGTTTTATCTCAATATAATATGTTAGATTGTGAGAGATTAGAAAATTCAGCTTGTTATAGATATTGATACATCTTCAATCCCATCATTGTTGATTTAATTTTATTTCTAAGCTCACATTGGATTGATAGTGGTGCTTTTTGGTGATGGAATTCTTCTAGTCAGTGTTCTTTTAGTTCTTTTTACAAGTTTTGATATAATGATCTTTGTATTGCTTGGAGTAAAGTTATTTCACAGAATAAAACTCCTTTCAAGAGATGGAATTTCTCATGGAAGTTCAGGACAAACTTTTGACTATTGATAATTTACATAAGGGGAGTATTGTTTTTCTCATTCCTGTGTTTTCTGTAACAATCCTATCAACTCTTAGATTTAATATGTTTAGTTGTGTGAAAATTTGGTATTAGGTAATAAACCCGTACCCGCATCCTATTTGTATAAATGACCTCTAATCTCTATTTAAATGAGGAATAGGATTATGGAATATATAATTCGATTCCCACCTTCAAATGTGACGTGATATCGGCGCGGTAGGTCCTCTATAAGTTTCTTCCCTCTTCCTCTTCTCCTTTCTCTTCTTCTATTTCCTCCCGTCTTTAAATCTAACCCAAAAACAACCAGAAAGAGCAGCAGTGACTGCCCCAACTGTCACCAGGTGCAGCAGCAGTGGTTGCTCCAGTCGCAGCCAAGAACATTAATCGTGATTGCCCCCCACCCACTCCCAACAGTAGATTTTATTACCCAATACCCAAATACCCACACAACTAAACATATTAAATATAACTGTTAGACTCCCAACTGTTAGAGAAACAACTGTTAGATTTCTACTTCTATTCGCATTATGCGCACTAACAATGCTCTTGAATATATGAAAAATGATGTTTCTCAATTTTGCGGTTCTCATGGTATTTTACATTATACTTCTTGTTCACACACCTCACAACAAAATGGGCTTCAAGAATGAAAACATAGGCATTATAAATGTGGCTCGAACTTTAATGAACCACATGAATCTCCCAAAAAATCTTTAGGCTGATGCTCTTCTTTGTGCTTACCATTTAATTAATAGAACGCCACAAGTGCATCATGTAAAAATTCCGTTTTCACGTTTATATCCCAATAAACCCACATACTTTGTAGTTTTACGTGTTTTAGCTATACCCAATTTATTCAGGATCTTCACCCTGATCTTGATAAATTGTCTCCTAGCCTCCTAGGTCTATTAATTGTGTTTTTATCGGTTACTCTCAAACTCAAAAAGAGTTAACATTGTTTTAGTCTTGAATCTACTCAGCTGATGTTACTCTTTTTTTTAAGTTATTCCATTCTTTTCTACTGCAAATCAGAAAGCCCCAATGTTATCTATTCCTCTGTCTCAGCAATTCATGCCTCGCTCTGGAACAAAAGAGAGAACCACAATTTCCATACCAATGCAAGTGTATAGTAGAGAAAACCAAAAGAATTGGCATTTGTTTTGACTCCAACCAATCCCGTGTTTACAGCTAAGGTTCCTATCCATTAGCAATAGCCTCTTATGCCTCCTCCCGATGTGGATCTTCCTATTACACTTCATAAGGGTAAACAATCAACTAGTGCACATTCAATCTCTCATTTTGCTTCTTATGAATGTTTTACCCCCTCTTTTTGTCAATTTGTCTTCACTTTGTCTTTTGTACACTCAGGACTTTTTAGGAAGCTATTATGAATCCTACTTGAAAGCAGACCATGGATGAGAAAATGGATGCTATGAGACTTGGTTATTGCTCCTTTGGGATCCAATATTGTTGGTTGTAGATGAGTATTCATAGGGCATGTTTGGTTTGTTAGAAGTGAGAGGAAAATGTGAAATTGGAAAATGGAGAAGAAAAGGTAGGAAATTAGGATTTGTGCATTTTTCTTTTCTGGTGTTTGGTTGTAACGTGAAAATGTAAGTGAAAGTACATTGTATTTTCCAGTATTTGGTTAGTAATGTGAAAATGGAAGTGAAAAAGTTAATCACAAAGTTACCGCAAAATAATATTAAAATAAATATTAATTATGAAATTTTTTGGACTGTAATTAGACTGCAAATGGGATTTACATGACCACAAAATTAACTGTTTTGAGGTACAACTTATTACAAATGAGATTTACACGACCACAAAATTAATTATAGCACCCTAAAAGTGAAAAAATGATTGTGCAAAAGGGAGATGTAAAAGAGAAAAGGAAAAAGAAAAAAAAGTTTTTCCCATTTCTGGTTCTAAACAAACATTAGACGTGAAAAATGAGTTTTCTCACATCCCCACTTCCGCCCCAAAACAAACAGCCACATCATAGTAAAGAATCGACCTGATGGTACAATGAACAAATGTAAAGCCCGTGTTGTTGCCATGTGGTTCACTCAGACTTAAAAAAGTTGACTACTTCAGTACCTTGTCTCCTGTTGCTAATCTCAATTCCATTCGTGTCATTTTCTTTGTCGTTGTTAACCAGATGTGGTCTATGTTTTAGTTGGGTGTGAAATATGTCGTCTTGTATGGTGATTTTTGAGAAGTCTAAATGGAGCAACCTCCGAAGATATTGCTTAGGGGAGAGTATCCGCGCTCAAGAAGGTAATCTATGGTCTAAAGCATAGTTTGGCAGGCCTGGTTTGACTAATTTTGCATAGTGATTGGTGCAATTAGATTTCAGAGGTGTTATTTAGATCATTCTTTTTTTATTTGTCATGAACTTTCTAAGACAGTTGTGTTGACTATCTATGTTGATAATATTCAGGTGACTGAGAGTGATATAAATGGCATCGAGAAGACTCAGAAGTATCTCAATAATAGTTTGTAACCAAGGATATGAGAGAAACTAAATACTTTCTTGGAATTGAAATTACTTATGGTAGAGATGGAAATCTTTCTCAAAAGAAGTATGCCTTGTATTTACTGAAGATGATTGGACTACTTGGTTGCAAACCTGCGACTACCTTTATGGGAACATATGGCACTAATTCAAAATTTTTAGTGAGGTTTAGCAAACTCATTTTTCTCATTCTTACCAGACAAGATAATGCGCTTCCTGTAGGGCTTGTGATCAGTATGGACAAGCCCGAAGTTAATTGAAAGGCAACATTTAGAATTTTGGCTTACACAAAAGGTTATCCTGGCAGAGACTTATTGTACAAGGAACATGTACATTTACGTATTGAAGCATATTCTCATTCTAACTATGCAGGAGATAAAAGAAACAAGATGTCCACATCTGTCAATTGCACCTTACTTAGGAGTGAGAGTAAAAAGATGTGGTTCTTGTTCTACTGTGAAAGTTGAGTATACAACTATGACACAACGTGTGAGATGATTCAAGAAAATTTCCTAAGATATTTATTGATCAAAAATCTTTACTAGAGTATTTATTAATTTTGTACTATTTCCTTATACATATAGCTAATTAGGGTTGTGCCACATATTTGGCCTCTACTCCATTCTTACCATCATCATCTTCTGCCTCTTAACTATTGTCATCATCTCTTCTTCGTTATCTCAAAGTACACAATATTAGCGCCACCACCCCCGCCATCCTCTACCCACCTATCAAACACCACCACTATACCTTGCTACTATCGCCACTAGGGATGTAAACGGATGCGAATAATCGACAGAGATCCATATTCGCATTCGAAAAATGTGCGGATTCAAATATCGAAATTTCAGATCCGAGCGGACAAGGATTCAAATGTGATTTTTAAAAATAATGTGGATATAGATACAAATAACATTTTATAATGCAGATACGGATACAAATATCCGCATATTTAACAATATTATAAATATATGGGAAAAAATGTGTTTGTACCCTTATATTTTCTCAAAATTATTTTTTTGCCCCCACTTTAGTTTTTCTTCATCATTTGCCCCTTCTTTGTATGTATCATCTAGTATACCTTTATATTATTTGACAAATACCTTTTGCACATTTTTAAACTAATTTACTCTTTCTTTATGAAAATACCCTCCATTAAGAATCTGATTTTGTTTGTCTTGTAAAAACTTATGAAACCAAGTTCTCAAGTTGAAAACTAAAAAACACACTGTTGAAGAATGATAAATAGGCTATTATAGTAAAGATAAATAGGCATTTTATATATTTTAATATAAGATAAATTGTGATATAAGTATATCTGTAACCATATCTGTTTCCCACATTTCTGATTCATATTCATATCGAATTCGTTAAATTCTGATTCATATCTGATATCCGATTTTGATGGATACAGATATCAAAATTTCACAGCCGACAATATCTGTATCCATATTCGTATCTGAACATTGGAATTGGATACAAATATGGCAATGACTATCTAATGCATAACCCCTAATTGCAACCCTTCAAGCAACCCTACCACCACCTAATAATCTTTCCTCCACCATCGAGCACCTCATCTGCCTCTTCCCTCTTCACCCACCAACATCTACCCGCCCCCCATCCTCCATCATCTACCTTTCTCTCCATTACGCTTACATATAGGCTTATAAATTTATGTCTTTCCTATTTTTCAAATATTCGCTTTTGCACCTTTTTTCTAACATGATTTGTATGAAGAGTGGTATATGAGTTGTATTAGGAGTAGAATAAGCATACGAGTAGAATTAGACTTTCTTGTATCTATATTATAGTTACCTAATAAGGAGTCATAGGAGTTCTACTTGTATTATGACTTGTAATTGTATTTGTTTATAAATAAGAGTATAAAGAGAGGACTCATTAATCCTCTAATTTTCATAATTTAAATCTCCTCGTGGTATCAGAACCCTAAGGTTCTCTATCCTTCGCAACCTTCGTCACCTATCATCTCTGATCAAAACATCACCATCAACATCTCTCTTCCTCGTCATCTTCTTTCATTTCTTTCCCTTTTTTTCTTCTTTCAAATTCTTTGGCTTCAAAATTCTTTGGCCCGTGGTTCTTTTGGCTTGAAAATTAACTTTGATTTGGGTTTTGATTTTCTGATTTGAGCGTCTTTGTATTTTTTGGGGGGTTATTTTGCTTGTTTGTGTTAGTTTTGAGTGATGGATGAAGAGATGAAGCAAACAATTTCATAGTTTGTATTCAAAAAGATCACTGATAGAAAGTTAAACGGTGACAACTTTCTACAGTGAAAAGGAGTTACTACGATTCATGTTACTGAGAGAGCTACAGATCACCGCCTGACTAACAGATCTCTCGATCCAAAAGACACATACTTGGAGGCAGGACGATACACTACTTATAGGACAAATCTTGAACAACATAGAGTCACGCGTTCAGGATCTGGTTTTACATTGCAAGACTGTAAAGGAAATGAGAATTTACTTAGATAGGCTGTATTCATCAGGCAGCAACTTGAGTCGAGTGTATGATGCCATTCAAGGGCTATTCAGAAGTAAAAAAGAAAAGTCGAACATTGGCCCAGTTCTATGCCGACTTTAACAAACTTTCTAAGGTCGAGAAGATTTTTCCTATCATAACCGATGTGAAGATGCAGGAGAGGTGGAACAAATTAATGGTCCTTGTTTTCTTAGAAGCACTGCGTCCAAACTTTTTGAAGGCTCGACTGAATGTGATTGGCGGCTTTATTGTAAAGTCACTTGAGGATATCTACCATTTACGTGAAGTTGTTCCTTCGGAGTCAGAGAATCAAGCCATCGTGGAGACCCAAGATCGTTCTATTCTTACAGTCCAAGCAAGGAGGTAGAGGTTGTGGGAGTGATTTTGGAGCTAGAGGCGTGAAGTGGCCGTGGTGGTGGTTGTTCAGGAGGATGAGCAAAAAAGGTAATCTATTGCTGTTATTGTAAGAAACCAGGCCACACCAAGTACAACTGCCTACTACTGCAAGGGAAGAAGCAGCCATTTTGATCTACTCATGTATCCACAACTCAGAAGGAGTAATTTGATAACAGGAGTTGCGCTAGTGAGGAGCAGATGAAGTTGTATCAGATGTTCTAGTAGTTTCTGATATCATCCACTCTACCACAACCACTTTGGCCCAAACAGGTAATAGTGCATTTCTTACCATCTAGTTCTCCTACTTAGATTATAGATTTAAAAACTTCTTATTACATGATGGGAACAAAGTTTTGTGTCCTCTCTTGATCTACGTGTTCTTTTCCTCTGTTACATTAGTCAATGATTCTACTTCTTCTGTTCAAGACATAAGACTTGCTAATGCTATATTTTCTTTATCTCTATCATTTGTACTTTATATTCCAAACTTCTTTTCAGTTTACTATTAGTTAGTAAGATTACTAGAGCGTTAATTTATTCAGTAAAATTCTATCTGATATTTTGTGAATCTCAGGGACTTGAAACAAAGAAGATAATTAGCACCGGGCATGAGAAAGATGAATTGTATTACTTAAACTTTGTCTCTAAACCAATAGCGTGCTCCAGTTAAGATTCACTGTTTGATCATCATTGTCAGTTCAGTTTTGGTTCCCGGGTCTAGTCAAACTGAGTTTTTAAACTGAGTCTTATTAGCCAGTGAAACATCATCGAATGTCTTATCATAGTCGAGTCAATAAAAGGGCTAATCACCCTATTTGATTTGATTCATTTAGATGTATGGGGTCCATATTCAATAAAGTTCAAACTTGATTTTCAATATTTCATTACTTTTTTTAGATGATTACTCACGTATTACTTGGTTTTATCTCATGAAATCTCATTCTACGATCTTTTCTATATTTCAAAAATTTTGTTCTGAGATTAAAAGCTAATTTACACTTCTGTGAAAATCTTAAGATCTGTCAACACTAAAAAGTAGTTTATTTCATCTTTTACAAATTTATGATTGAAGACATATTCATCAATCCTCGTATGCATACACTCGTTATCAAAATAGTGTAGCTGAATGTAAAACTATCATATGCTTGAACTGCTCACACATTACTTATCATAGGAAAGTTTCTAAATATTATTGGAGTGATGCGGTTCTTATAATATATTATTTAATTTATCGGAATCCTTCTTCTGTTTTGCAAAATTAAATCCCATATTCGGAATTGTATCCTCAAAATGATTTATTTTTTGCACCACCAAATTGTTTTGGTGCATTTATTTTGTGCAGAACAATGTGAAAGTTCACTTAGAGAAAGAGTGAATATGTGAAGTGCTAATCAATTGCGAAATTTAAAACTTTATACTAACTAAACTAAACACACAATAGATTTTCAAAGAGTGAAATTGAATTCTCGATGAAAGGCTCTAGAGCTTCAATAGCTCTCTTGGATCAAAACACGTTTGAGCACAATATCAAGCATATGTATAGATGAGCAATAAAAGCAACACAAGATATAAATATGAGTAAAGTTGAGTTGAGATAACAAACACAAACACAAGGATATGTTTCGATGTTCGAGCCACTTACTCTACGTCATCGCTTTCACCTAGAAGGATTTCAACTCTATCTACTAAACAACTCCACTAGGGATACAATCCCCTAGACGAGAGGATGGCACAAAGTCAATGCACAAAGCCAAAATACACCTCTATACAAGAGGGAGGGCACAGAGCCAAGAAGAAAACAAGAGTACAACACTTAGTGATCACAAAAATCACAAACACCTCTCACAATACAAGATCATAGAGGATGAATTTTGTAATAAATAGCTCAAGCTTATGAGAAACAAAGATTTTGAAATGAAGCACAAAAGAAAACACTTGAGAAAACTTCTTGAAAGATATAAAACTAAGAGCTTAAAACTTGAATTTCTTTGATTTTTCAAAACTTTAAAACACAATAGAGAAATGAATTTTGACCACAAAAACTTGTTGAAAAACTATATTGAAAGTGGGAATATTAGCTCTTGAAATCTTGGTTAAAACAGCCCAAAACACCCCAATTTATAGGCCAAAAGAAACTAGCCATTGGGGGACAAATCCTCAGGGCAGAATGCCCTATCAGTCGACCGCCAACGGTCAGATTTCTAACTGTTGGGGATACCAGTCGACCAGGCCGTCGACCGAGATATCCCGAGAGCTCTGCAGCTCCGTCCGGTCGACCGGTCGGTCGGCTGAACTCTACTGCGGCCGACCGGTCGGTCTCATGGCTTGTGCACGCAGCAGTGTTTTAAATGTCGTCCGACATTTCCGAAATGTCGGCCGAAATTTCGTTTTCAAGCTCTCACCGCCACGACATCCCCATCCGCATTTGAAATGGCGTTTTGGAAAATGTCGGCCGACATTTCGGGAAAATCCGATATGTCGGCCGACATTTTCCCGAAATGTCGGCCGAAATTTTGGGAAAAACCCATTATGTTGATTGGTCTTGGAAGTTGGAGTAATTGAGAATTTTAACAATGAATTAGTGAATATATGCAAAATATTTAAGTTAATTATACATATCCTAAACATATTTATATAGTTTTTCATAAGTTGTGCATGTATTATCTTGATAAGAATTTTTAAATTACATTATTTAGGACATTTAGGATATATATTTGTTATCCGTCATGACGTCCGAAATTTACTAAATGGCCCCGAAATATCTCCGAAATCCGACATCCGATTACGACATCCGATATTTCCCTGATATCCGACATTTAAAACACTGGCACGCAGTGTTCTAAATATCCCCGATATAACTCCAATATTGCGCCGATATTGCGTTTACGGCACCTAGCTGCAATGATTTGGCACATCCAAACCGATATAGCGTTTTTCGTTCAAAATCGCCGATAAATAGGCATGGACCTGATATATTGGCCGCAATTTCGGCGATTTTGGACCCGATATAGCGTTTTACACCCAATTTCTAGGTTGATATTTGGGTAATTCGAGTGATGTGGCAATGTGGCATTTTTGAAGATTCTACACTTGAATAGTGATTATGGATTCATAGGCTTAATGCAAGTTATCGAGTTAAGTATATCTTAAACATATAAGTATGATGTTTTATATAGATTTAAATAAATTATGCATGTATTGTCTTATTGAGATGCGATTTAAGACAAGAAGATATGTATATTACAGTTCAATTTTGACATCCGACTTTTGAAAATATCCCCAATATATCCCCGATATATCCCCATCTCTGATAAATTTTTCTGGCCGATGTAGCCGCTGTGGCCGCCATTTAGAACACTGTGTGCACGTCGATCGACATGCACTGCTATCGGTGGACCGCGTGGTCGGCCGAAAATAGCCCATAAACTAATTTTGAAATATTTTAAACATCTTTTTAAATCCAATTTAAATATCACTAAATCTCAATAAACTTTACAAAAATAAGTTCATGTAAATATAATGAAGTACAAATATGTGTGTTAAAAAATAAACACATATTACAAACATGTGAACTTATTTTTGAGATATAAAAATTCAATCTTGAAACCAAAATTATATTTTCTAAAAACTAAACTTTCAAATGGAAACCAATGTTTTTCCAACACTCTATAAATACAAAAATAAGTTTTTCCAATCTCTTTTGAATCTCAATGTGTATGGATAGAATCCAATACACATATAAAATCATATAGACGTGTTTTTGACTATATATATACATCATAAAAATAAGTTTTGATAGATACAAAACTTAAACTTATGAATACAACTCATCAAAATAAGTTTTTTAAATGCAATAAAGGCACCAATGTGTATGGATGAAATCCAATACACATACAAACCATATGAACTTATATTTTGATGAAATCTATTCATGAAATCAAAGACGTATTCTAGTTAAATTGAAACGGGTTAAACTGAAAATCAAAACTCTTGTGTGTGTGTAAGCTTGAGCAATCAAAACTAATCTAAACTTTACACAAGATTTAAACTCACAGACTCCAGACTCAAGTATACTTGATCTAAACTTGATTCCATCAAGCTAGACTCCTCTTTGAGTACTTGATGCGATTTTTAAGCTTGAGCTCTTGAATCACCATGTGTTAGCTTTAAAACTTGACTATGAATCTTTTGTTGAAGCTAAATACCAAATAAGATCTTGATTGAATATCTGAAACTTAATAAACACAAGATCATTAAGACTATAACTACATGAGTCATCAAAACTAGAGCGATCATCTGAGCCAACACAATGATCCTTATAAAACAAAGCTGATTCTCGTGCCCTCAAATGTATTTTTCTTGGATATTCCCGGACACAGAAAGGGTATCAGTGTTATGTCCTTCAGTGGATTGTTTTTTTGTTTCAGTTGATGTCACATTTTCAGTCTAAATCCAGATTTGATAGTGAGCCCTTACCCTCAGTCTGTGGACGACGATATGTTTTTCTTTATTCAGATCCATCAGTTGCGCATACTCTATCATCAGCTAACACGGAGGTTAGTGGGTAAACTGAACTACCTAGTCGTGACTAAACTTGATATTGCATTTGTCGTGTATTATGAATCAATTTCTCTCAACACCAAGGACCACTCATTAGGATGCAGTTGTACGGACTCTCAGGTACTCAAAGAAGGCTCATGACAAATGACTTGTATATTACACACCAGAGTTATTAATTTCTCACATATTGATTGAGCAGGATCACTCGTTGACAGGTGATCTATCAGAGGCTTTTGCATTTTATCATAGAAAAGCAAGAAGCAGATGTGGTGTCACAATCTATTGCGGAGTCAGTATCGTGTGATGGCGAATGTAACTTGTGAATTGGCTTTGGTCAAGACTGGTTGACTGAGTTTGATTTTGTTCCAGAGTGTCCTAAGAGATTATATTGTAATAATCAGGTGTTTACATAGCTGAAAATAGTATTTCACGAGTGCACAAAATATATTGAAGTAGATTGTCATTTGGTACAGAAGAAAATAAAAGAGATTGTTCAAGCTCGACATGTTTCATCCGATCATCAGTTGGCAAATATACTCATAAAGTCTCTTGGTATGACACGAGTTGAGTTAATTTGTGACAAGCTAGACATGTATGATGTATATGCTCCAGCTTCAGATTAAATGTTGAGAAATATGATTTATATAAAGAGTAATATATGAGTTATATCAGGAGTAGAATAGAAAGAGGAGGAGAATCAGACATTCTTGTATTAGTTACCTAATTAGGAGTCATAAGAGACTTACTTGTATTATGAGTTGTAATTATATTTGCCTATAATAAAAAGTATATAGAGATGACTCATTAACTCTCTAATTTTCATAATCTAAATCTTCTCAGTACCTTCCACTGTTTTTGCTAATGACAACTCAAAATGCATTACTAGTGACACTGTCAATCTCAATTCTTATCACTTTGTCTAATGTTTACTATGTTTTTTGTGTGGTCCATTTAATCTTCTATGTGTGTTGTTTTACTAAGACTCTTAATTGTTTTGTAATATCCTCATTCACATATGTTCTTGGACGAAGAAAGTTGATTGGTGTGGTGGTAGGGGTGGGGGATTGCAAGCAACATACTGTTTTATCTTCAGTACATGAATCAATATCAAGTGGGTGTTGCAGCTCTTGCATCTCATCAGTTTTGCATAGTATTTTCTCCCAAGACATGATTTTTTTAAGGTTAATAGAGTCACTTTCTTTGACCAAGTCAGTGTCTCACGTCTACTATGTGAGTTATATCAATTAGAGAAGCATCATAGGGCTTCTCATTCTTCCAGGGAAAAAAAAAAAATATCGTCTATTTGAAGTTGCTCATACTGATTTTTTAATTTTGAATCTTGCTCGAGTTAAAGGTGTACCAGCTTCACTTATTTTGCCTTTTATCAATAAAAAAATTGACTTGGTCGCTTTTAGTGAAAGATTATTCAAATACTTTCTTAATTACTCTAAGTCCTAATAATATATGTAGTCTTATGGAGTCCTAGTACACTATTATAAGTCATAGTTCAAATAAGATTTGATTTTGTATGAAGTTTACATTAAGAGAGATTTGCTCACGGTTGTGCCTAATTGTATTTAATGCTCTTGCACTCAACGTTCTCTTGATAAAATAGTATCTTCACTTCACTTATATATCTCCTTCAAGCTATCGTTTCCTTCAACCTTATCCTTCGTGGGTGTTCCTAAATATTATTCTGATGCTCTTATTGATTTGGTTGGAAAAGTGCTATGCATGAAAAACTGATTATATCGCATAACCTTTAAATATAGGAGTTGGCTACTTGCCCCAAGGGAAATAAACCTTGTTTCCTGTTGGGTATATATTCTAAAGTTTCTCCCAATAGACAGTTTGAGCGATTGAAAGCATGATTAGTGGTTTAAGGGTATGGACAAACTTCTGGAGTTGATTACTTCAAGACTTTTCCCTTGTTGCCCGCCATGCACATTCCATGCGGATTCTTTTATGAGTTGCTCTAAGCAAGCAGTGGCTATCATATCAGATGGATATTAAAATTGTATCCTTACATGGCAATCTTCAAAAGGAGTGTATATGCTTCAACGACTTGGCTACACGGTTCAAGTGAATCCACTAAGGTGTACACGCTCAAGAAATCTATTTATCGCTTGAATCAGTTTCCGCAAGTTTGGTTTGATAAGTTTAGTATTGTTTGTGCACAATATGGACTTAAGCCGAACTTTTCTGGTCACCCTATTTGTTGTGCTACATTTTTCTACAAGCATCATCATTCTGACAATCTATGTTGAAGAGATAGTTATCAATGGGATGAACATCAATGTTTTCTCAAATTGAACGCCTAATTAAGTTCTCATTTTCATATGAAGGATCTTGGTCCCTTGAGGTATTTTCTTGGGAAGTTAAAAAAAAGGTCTTTCTCTATCTCAAAGTATTCTTACTGATTATTTACTAGAGGAAACATGTATGTAGAACCTAAACCTATTAACATTTTAATGTATCCCGATATACACTTTGATAGTAAGTTGGAGGAGCCTCTTGTTGATCGTGCCCAGCATACTAGACTCATTGGTAACGCAATTTACTTGATTGTAACTCGACCTCATATTTCTTCTGTTGTGGGAGTGTTGAGTCGATACATGCAGAGAGTCCATATCAACTTCAATAGAGCATGCATCTCGTGTCTCTGATTACATAGATAAAGAGTTGTATTATCGGCTCCTCTACTCATTTAGATACTATTAGTTACTGACACTAATTGGGATGGTGACCATAATCTATTAGTGGTGTTAGTCTGACATTGAGTAAGAAGCAAGTGTGAAAATGAGGGAATTAGGGAAATGTTATCAATAAATGAAGAGTCCCAAAATGCATAGAGAGGTAACTGAAGAGCTCAAAATGAGAGAAAATGTGAACCAGAAAAAATCACCACGTAAATAAACTTATTCTCTTGGTTCATATATCAAAGAGTTTACTAAAAACAACCAAGAAAATCTGCACCCACAGTCATTCAGGAGCAGAATCAGTTTACCCTACAAAGCCTACTCCTGGTTGAAGATTAAGGCAAAAAAAAAAAAAAAACATTCATATGAGTGTTGCTGAATCGAACTGTTAGAACAGGTTTAACTTCAAAGGTCGAGTAATAGCTAATTATAATATTTCCCACCATCTTCAGGTAAAGGGATTGAAGCAGCTTAGTCATTGTTAATTCTGAACTGGGCTGTTAAACTGAACATTTTCACTTCCATACATGATATATGCCCCTAGAAGAACATACCAGGTGCTAGTGAGAGGAAGATTTCAGCAGAGGAACATGTACGGAATGAAGAAAAAATGGGAGTATTGGGCTGAAGTTAGTTTGCTAAAAGGAAAGGATTTTCAGGGCCAAAAGAAGAAAAAACTAGCCTCTGGTGACAGAAATGGCTATTACAGGAGGAAAGAAAATCCTATTAGGATTATCAGTGCCAAAATGGGAGTTCGAAACTAACTAGCCTCTCTCATTTAGTTTCCAATGATCTAGTTACCAGAAGATGACATCCACTAAAATGGCTATTTACTCTGGTGACAAAAAAAACCAAATATAATAACTTTAACTACTAGTAAGAGAAGAAAATAAAAAAAGTGGGAACCAAAACAGTTTCATAATTTTTTTTCTTTATAAATGTGTTTTGCTATAGACATCATTTACTGCACTTAATTGCTTATATACTGCATTTATAAGACATATTTCTTGTGAATAATTACACAGTGGAAATTCCATAAATAGATGGTTACTTTCATACAATTGTAGGTTCATTTCAAAAGAAAACATTTTCTAGAAAGGAACTCACCTGGAGATTTCGTAACCGAACAGAGAGATTGATTAAAACAGGGTCTACAGCATCTTTAGGAGATACTTTCAGCACCTGCATATATTTGTAATAGAAATGTCCAGGAAAAGTTTACTCAACTACTTAAATGTCAGAAAAGAAAAAAAAAAAAAAAGCTTAGAAGTTTATAAGCCAAAGAGGAACTCACTGTCAATAAACACTGCACCGCAGTTAATTGGACTGATTCATCAGGATCTTCAAGTAAAGCTACTATCACACCAAGAACTTGTGCAATATACTGATGCATGTATCTCTCTGGAATCTGAAAGGAAATACTAATATACTATATATAAACAGAAATCGAATGCATAGTTTGAAAGAGGTAATGAAAACATTAGAGCTATAAAATTTAAAAATTGAATTCAAAATATCGACTAGTCCATGGTAACAGGTGGCAAACATAAATATCTAAAAGCATTCACATTTTTACTACTACAAAATGCTCAGATATCTGTGTACATTTATAAGGAAAAATGGAAATGATTAAGCTTGTGCTAGTTGCTTCCTTGTTTTAGAATATACTTATGACTAATAACATGAGATATTAGCATAGATTATTTCTATCACTGACTCTCAGAATCACACCAGAGATTGGAGTAACACAAAACTTTAGCCTTTCACATAAAATTAACAATATGTTATAACTAATAGAGTTATGGAAAAATGTATATAAGAAAAACAAAGACAAGGAAAGTAAAAGAAAACAAGAAAAGGAAAGAAACTCAAAAGACAATAGAAGGTGGAAGTGATTCAAAAACTACCCTAGAAATGTAAGATTAACAACTAAGTAATACAAGGATGCTGAAAAAAATTGACCTGGACGAGTCCTCGTAAACAAAGGCTTCTTACGGTTGCGGACTCATCGGAAACATGCAAACACATCACCTCAACCAAATGTTCCAATAAGGATGCAACCCCTTCACTGCATATAATCAAGGATAACTAGTTAAGTGACAATCATGGTTACAAGCACATATCCTTAGGCACATCCTTTTAGATTGAGAACCAGAACTAGAGACAGTATAAGTGGTATAGATCTAGCATGTATTGTCACGACAGGGTGCCATTGAACATCAATGCAAACCCTGTCATTGCATCACCCCACATCGATAGCCTGAATTAAAATTCAGATCAAATTACCTCAAAAAGGTGATGTATATGCATTTACTTATGTTTGAAAGACATTTGTATTTAATTAAAACCAGTTTTGATAACATACTGGGATTCACAAGTAGCCCAGAGATTCACCTCCAAATGGCATCAAAATTAGGAAAACAAATTAATAACAGGGCAATAATAGAACCTAGATCACATATACTAGTTTGTCATGGAGGAGAATGAGGCAGAAGCAAGGTGTGTGCGTGCTTTGGGCTATTGGCTTTCTTTCTTCATTCAGATTAATACGTATAAACATAGCACTTGATAATTCGTTTGCCAAACATTCATAAAACACAAAAATCCTAAAGCCTATCCATAGCACGTCTGATGGTTGCTTTTGGTAAAAGTCCGAATAGCATAAAAATCTTAGACCCGGAATGACAGTTGAATCCTCTAACTGGATTTACTCGGTACATATCAAATGACTCGAGGAAAACCATATTGCAAGGAAACTAGATATCCAAACTCGAACTTTGTACAAGCCACCAACCTAAATGATAATTGACCACCTACTTTTTATGAAAATAATCCAGAACTGTAATTATTTTCTATAGAATTTCTTCCTTTAGAGATGGAATGGTTAGCAGAAGATTAGACTGGAGGAAAGCCTGCAATCTACATTACACTTTTTTTGTATGGATCACTAATCACTTGAATTGTGAGAAATGCTCTATGTTGGTTGTTGACATCATATGTACCAGATTTTGGGCACATGCTACGCACATGTAGCAAAAGTAGAATTGGCTGTAAAATAGATTTAAGTGTTTTTCTTGCTTGTGTATCTTTTTTCATAAGATTTTTTCTCTTATTCTAGAGAATTCTCATGTTGAATGGGAAAGAAAAACACCTCTCATCTTCTTTTTGGGGATAAGTATCATGTTCTTTCTTTTATAAATGTTGTTTTTTTTATTTCAAAATTCTTTTTGAAATAAGGACCCCTAATAAATATTTTTCTTTTCATGTTACTTCAAACTTTTTTTTTGAGATAGGGAAGTAAATATTATATCTAGACTTTTGGGTGTTGAAACCTCTTTTATTTCAATTTTTTTGACAAAGGATGAGAGAGAGAGAGAGAGAGAGAGAGAGAGAGAGAGAGAGAGAGAGAGAGAGATGTAACCATGAAGAGAGAAATAAGCAACTTCATTTCTTTAACTAATAAATGCTATCCTTTTATTTTAAGATTTCTTTTGAGATGGGTCCATATGTATGGCTAGATTTGAAGATATATTTAAAGGTTTGTGAATGGATGGATAGATTTTGTTTGGACGTGACACAAACATGAGTCACTCTCAAATTACAATTCCAATAAAGGGGTTGTGGTTATAATAGTAATGATTTTCGTTGAATGATATTTAATCTTTTTTAAGTTCAAATTACTATGGTATTATAGTTATAGCACAATTATTGAGTAGCAACTTACTTTAGACGGGAAGCTTAGATTCAAAAGTCTCAAAACATTTGACAGTGGACCGAACACTGTTCCTTTAGTAACAATTAAATAAATATGCCAGTCATTCTTCTTATTATGAGTCCTGTGTTATAAACTAATGATTACAATGTTCTGTACAATAACTGTGATTGGTCCTCGAGATTTTATTTGGGTAGAGGTATGAGGACTTCATTGTTTATATATCACTTGGATTGTGAGAAATGCCCTATGTTGGTTGTTGAATACACATGGATTTTCGTTGATTGATATTTAATCTTTTCTCAAGTTCAAATTACTATGGTATTAATTATAGCATATTTGTTGAGTAGCACTAACTTTAGATAGGAACCTTAGATTCAAAAGTCTCAAAACATTTGACAGTGGACCGAACACTGTTCCTTTAGTACTAATTTAATATATATATATATATATATATATATATATATATATATATATATATATATATATATATATATATATATATATAGAGAGAGAGAGAGAGAGAGAGAGAGGGGGGGTAAAGTGTTCCTAGTAGGTCTCCTTAGATTACAATCTAAGAAGACGGCTTAAAACTCTAACATCTCGATTTTTTTCCACGATCCGACCGTACATTATTATCTTCATACTTTAAGATGTACACATATAAAAAATCAAGTGATTTGGAGTTCGTTCACTCATTGATCTAATCGTTCCATTTTGTTCTACTGTTAAAAAACCGTTAATATTTAAATCCAAAGAAAATAAAGCAAACGAATCCGAAATCACTTGATTTTTTTATGTGTACATCTTAAAACATGAAGTTGATAATATGCGGTCGGATCGTAAAATTGTATTTGGGATGTTGGAATTTTAAGCCTCCTCCTTAGATTGTAATCTAAGGAGACCTACTAGGAACACTTTACCCATATATATATATATATATATATATATATATATATATATATATATATATATATATATATATATATGCCAGCCATTCTTCTTTTTATGAGTCTTGTGTTAAAAACTAATGATTACAATGTTCTGTACACTAATTGTGATTGGTCCTCGAGGTTTTTTTTTTGGTAGAAGTATGAGGACTTTATTGTTTATATATCTTATCAACTTGGTTCCTTGAGATGTTTTACGCATGGTATATTTACAACGTGAAAGGACATACGAATATGCATAACGGGCGTGTTTGGTTTCAAGAAAGTGGGCGGAAGTGAGGAAGTGGGAAGTATCATTTCCCACTTCCATTGTCCATCCAAACACCGGAAAAGGAAAATGGAAAAACCCCTTTCATCCTCTCTTTTCCCTTTTACACAATCATTTCCTCACTTTCAGGGTGCTACAGTTAATTTTGTGATGATGTAAATCTCATTTGTAATAAGTTGTAACTTAAAACAAATAATTTTGTGGTCATGTAAATCTTACTTGCATTTTAATTACAGTCCAATTTTTTATAATTAATTTTTATTTTAATATTATTTTACGATCAGCTTTATGGTCAACTTTTCTACTTCCACTTCCACATTACTAACCAAACACCGGAAAACACACTATACTTTTCCGCTTCCACTTCTCAACTACCAACCAAATGCCGGAAAAGATACATACAAATTCTCATTTTCCAAAAGAAAAAAAACCTACTTTCCCACTTCCTAACTTCCACCCACTTCCTTGAATTCAAACAGCCCCAACATGGAATAATAAAAGAAGTTTCAAACAATTATAACTGACACAATATAAAAATTACCAATTACTTTAAATTTTGGTAATATTCAAAATGTAAAAAAATTCAATATCATTTATGAAAAGTTCATAAAGTCAATAAATTAGAGTTAAGAGATCTTCTCATAAAGGTTTGGATCACAAAAGATTCATGTGTGGAATGATCTCCCATGGTATACTATGTAGCTGGATCTTGGTTCGAAGGAGAAAAATATTAATCCAGATCAGATTCAAATCTTAAACTTTCAGATCCGAATTATACCAAACCATCTATAACAGAATTAGGTGCAACACAATGGATTTCATGGTAATGAACTAAATAACTAAATAGGTTACAGTCATAAAAACCCCTCCGTGAATTAGCTTTGTGTAGACCCCCCCACCCCCCCCCCCCCCCCCCCCAAAAAAAAAAAAAAAAAAAAAAAAAAAAACCCACCACCACACCACATGCGCGCGCGCTCACACACAAAAACCACACCCCCAGCCACTTGCACACCACCCCACCCCAAAAATCCATGACAACCTGTGGACCCAACGAAAAACACAGACAGAGAAGAAGTTTTAAGAAAACTGTTCATTCTAAAATTCTTTGAAATTTTCTTGACACGTGTGAATTCAACAATTTCCCCTGATCTATCAAGAAAACAGCTTGTGCAGCAGTGAAAAAAAAAGGCGTTTCTAGATATAGAGTAAAAGCACAACAGTATGAAATAACAGGGAATACCATATGACTGACTGAATTTCTAGATAGTACATCAATTAGGTGGCCTTAACGAACTCACAACTAGTTTCTTAAATAGAATCTGACAAAAAATTTCTCAGAAAAATGCTACATTTAATTTTGAATTCCTTCATGTACTTTGTCCATCAGGTATCAATATTAGTCTCAGTTAAACATAACTTATCCAGTAAAAATATTAAATAGAAAGTTAAGCTTCAAATGAACAAGGACGATTGCAGTTTCACCTTGCTAGTGTTGCATTTTGCATGGACTGTAGAATAAGAGGCGATTAATTGCAAACCTGTGACGGATAAACTCTGATAGGGCAGCAGCAGCAGCTTCTCTTTGAAACCTTTCATGCCTCTTTAAGGCTTTACTCAAAATCATACATATAGGTGGAACCTATACAGTTATATCAAAAAGTCAAAACTAAACAGACTAAGCATGATATTATAGAATCCATTGTCTATATGAAAGCAAACCATTCCTTAACAGAACAAAAGCAACACCTATGTAGGTTATATTGATACTCAGAATTTCTGAAGACAGAAAATAAACAAAGTAGTTTAATGAAATGTTCATGCTATTGACATATGCACAGTAATGTGATTTCATTCTGACTGCCACAACAATATCAAAGAAAATGCAATATAAAATAACCCACAAAAGATATGCATTCTAAAATCACCAGGATGGCAGGTCGTCGTAAACTTGCACATATAATAGATAATCAAAAGCTTGATAACACCCCTTTTAAACATGTTTAAAAACATTTAACTTCTGTTGGGACATGAACCAAGAATGAACCAAACTTAAGAGTACATGAATACTGTAAGAACATTCATCTTATCAACTCCCCATAAACATGTAGACATTCATGCATATGTACGAACCTTGAAGTGAAAGTAACAAATTTACGCACCAAAGTAACACACTGAGAAATCAATTACTGTGCATAACATTTGAAATTCCCATACGCCAAAAGTCAATATTTTTGAAAGTGTACTACCAATGAGAGAAGTTTTACAAATGGATTCATCTTTTTTTTTATGATATCTATCATCTAAAATGAGATTCCAAAACACAAAATATAGACATTCACTCAAAATATGATCTGTATAAAAGCCATATAGACATTCACTCAAAAATAAAAGCATATACACAAATGCTAAAACATGAGAAGAAGAATGTTGTTTTAAGATAGTAAAATTGATATTGGATATAGACTATACATCTTTTGAATCCACACTAAAAATCACAATCTGTGTATCATTGTACATAGTACAAACATATCCTGCACATTGAATTTTGCGAAACTATTACTACCAAAAGAGAAGTTACTGAACATTTGATGCATATATTAGAAACCATTAGGAAGCATAAGGATGTGAAGATGTGAAGTGTGTTTACGTAAAAAACTATAGTGTGTGTGTGTGTGTGTGTGTGTGTGAGAGAGAGAGAGAGAGAGAGAGAGAGAGAGAGAGAGAGAGAGAGAGAGATGACATGTGATTGATCTCTCTCTAATTTTCGCAAAACATAGGACTTCTTTATCTATCAGAGCCTTGGACTTACAATCCTCATTATTAGAAACTACCACCACCATCCTCTTTTTCTAACCCTAGCCACCAGTCACCATATCTTCCACCTTTCTCCTTTTCTTTCCTTCATTAACCCTAGCCGCCGCCAACATCATCCACATGTGTAAACATCATCTTCTTCCTCTTTCTTCTCCTACATCTTCTCCATCTCATATTTGATTTGAACTTAAACAAGTTTTCCTAAAAAAAGGTTACTATTCATTGCGAAATCACGATGACACTAATTCACACAAACAGTAGATAATAAAAAAGGAGTTATTATTCAACATGAACATTGGGTACTATTCATGTGAGCAATAATAATAAAAAGAAAACGGAGACAAAAAAAGAATGTTCATGGTTCTTGGATTTAGATTTTTTGAGTTTGGTGCTTTGCTTTGAAAATGGATTGTTGTTTTTGTGTTGGGTTTGTTGGCTTTATGTAATTAGATCCCAAAAGAGGAGCTTTGTTCTTTGGATCCTGAGGTAGAATCATTTGGTGTTTGGTGCGTCTTTGCTCTGTAATTGGCTGTGTGAGGAGGCTTCGTTGGCGGTACTTAGTGAAAGGAGATGAATTGAAGTCTGGTTTGTAACATGCAGTTCAGGAATTTGTGTCTAGAAAAACATAGATAAAAATTTGTCTGTGGATGTTGAAGAAGACAGTGGAGATACATGGTGAAAGATTAGGAAAGAAGTATCATTTGACTGAGTGTCCTTTGGAGCTGTTGATAGATGATTGGGAGCGAGATTATGCACAATTTTTCTCTCATATCCTGAGTGGCTTGGAGCTGAAAGCACAAGATATGATGATGCTCACATTAACTCTAAAAAGGAGATGTAAGAGTGCTTAGAAGAGCTATACTCAGGGTAAAATAACCTCAACAGGGTGTACGATGTCATACAAGAGATGTTTAGGAGTCAAACGGAGAGTAAGCCCTTTCATAACACTATGCAAACTTCAAGACGGTGTTTAAATAACTGAGGGTCTTTTTTCGAGCTCAACAAACTTCAAGAAGATGCAGACCTATTGGAAACAGTTAGGTAATTTTTGCTTTTTTGGAGAGTTTGCTATGTAAGTTTATATCAGCACAGCCACAGATTGGGAGTTCAAGCGTGAATGTCTGAGACTTATCACATTCTTAACAAATAACAATATCTTTTCGGAGAAATATCATAACCTAAGATCAAAGAGTCTCAGCACAGTCTGAGACTTAGAGAAAAGGACCTTTCTCTATTAAAGGAAGTATGCGCTCGAAATGCTTTCAGTAGTCGGTATTGCTGTATTTCACGTTGTAGGTGATGGATGCTTTTAAACCTTGTTCTGCCTTTTGAAAATGATGCTTACGGATCTTGAGTTTTCTTCTATGGTAGGTTATGTTTGAGCAACACAGAATAGAAGTAACAATAATACATTGATAATGTATACCCTCATGCCTACTGTTACAATGATATTGTAAAGAAGCTAGGAAGTTGAAACATACTTATGCAAACAAATCGCATTTTATTGTATTTGTAGAAATAACAAAACATTGTGAAAGCATTGAACTTTTGACCATTACAAACAAACCAGCACCCAAGACTATTGCCCATGAATAGACCTACCAAGGTGTTTGCAACACTAACTGTAAAACCCTAGCTTGTGGTCTGGATGGGCCTTGTGTTTGGAGCGGGGTCGGATCAGTTTGACAGTCGCCGAAGAGTTGTCAGCAAGACACTTCCAAGACTTGCAGGTCCTAGCAAAGCTTGCATGATCCTTTGGACAAAGTTGGTTCATCATCATCCACAAAACATTCTTGGAAATCCCATGAGAAGCGGAAGACTCCATCTTACTCATGGCATTTTCATTGCAATTCTCCATTGTAGAAGCTCAAATTCCTTAAGAGTTTTGATACTAAAATTGGGAGAATCAAAAAGCTTTATTTATGTAGAGAAAAAATTCCCTAATCCTAATAGGAATAGAATTGAACAAAAGCTACTTCTCTACTGCCAGCTATTATGAATGAAGTTGAAGGGATCTTTGGAAAGAAGATTGGGAAGCATCATCAACTAATAGAAGGTCCACTACCAGCTATTATGTGTTTGTTAGGGGAAATCTTGTGTCATCGAAGAACAAGAAACAAGTTGTGATTTCTAGATCTAGTGCAAAGTTTGAATGTCGAGCCATAATAGATATTACTTCTAATCTGGTTTTGATACGAGATCTTCTGGGTAAGCTTTATTTTCAGCATTCATTTCCTATGAGACTATACTTTGATCAAGGCAGCTATTCACATTGTAGAGAATCCTGTCTTTCATGAGTGTTCCAACCACATCGAGGTGAATTGCCATCTCGTGTGTCAAAAGGTGATGGAGGGCAATATCATTAATGCTTGATATTTTCCTTTGTTGATCAGTTAGTAGATTTGTTGACAAAACCCTTTAGAGAATCATGAGTTCGGTTTATTTGTGACAAGCTGGGCATATATAATGTATATTCAGCTTGAGGGGAAGTGTTAGGAAATATAAGGACGGAAAGGGTATTTATGTAAAAGACTATTATATATAAATAAGAGGATAGGAGAAGAGATCAGATTGCTCTACCTCTAATTTTCCCAAAACATAAACTCCTTCAGGAACCTTCACACCATTTTAACGTTTTCTATACATGAAACACTGCAAATTGTGATTGTTGATATGGATCCTCGTCTGGTTACCATAGTATATCAGGTTTGGATGGCTAACCATACAATTTCTAGCTATAGAGTTTCGTTAAAATAGCTAAATTGGAGGATCCTAGCCGCTACATGCATGACAAGAAGGAGATGCGACAGTACTTCAGCGCAATCTACAAGGAGAAACTTGACGTCTGTCACTGTTAGCATGATAACGCAGGAATTAGAATAAGTTTACCTCTTTAGGCCTCTTTATAGAAATGCAACATGCAACCTCCTGAATAAGGTTGATCCACTTTTCTTTATCTTTGTGCTCTCCATCTCTAGCCAAAATCTATGTAGAAACAACCAATACTGTTATTCTTTCCCTCCCTCAGAAAACAGTAGGTTCTATTAACACTTTTTAAGGAATAATTGTAGTAACACATTATTTGATGCTGAATTGACAGGCACACTCTGAACCAATATAGCTATTGATACCTTTCCCATTTCAAGATCACCAACACAATCACAGAAAGACTGGAATGCCATCAACAAGGCCCTTCAAGACATAAAAACAGAATAGTAATTAACAGAAAATATCGAAGAAAACATCAATAAATCAGATGAAGAATTGACATGAACTTATATACCGTAACCGTTCATGCTGACTCAATCTGGTGGGGCCATGGCAACTTCCCAATTGAAGAGTAAGCACAGAGAAAACAGAAGAATAACTTTGTTCAACAGCTTTCTTTCCAGTTTTACCACCCCCTCTGTGATGCATTTTGATTTTAACATACCTTTTTAAATGAAGAAAATCAGGCAGAATTGATTAATAGACCTGCGTGTATGCATACCTAAACAATGTGGTGACAGCAAGAACAGCTGCTTGCAGTTTGTCATCATCATTAGGTGACTCAAAGTTGTGACTAGTATTCTCTCCCCTCTCTGTGTCACCTTTTAGGACAGGTGTTCGATCTAGTACAGATACCAAATGCTCCAAAAACAAACTTGAAAGTACTGCATGCTGGGAAAATGCCTGTCAACGAAAAAGATAAATAAATAAAAGAGAGAGAAAGAGAGGTACACTCTGAAGGAGGTACAATTAAAAAAATTAGAGCAGAGGTACCAGATAATGAAAAACCAAGGTTTAAAATGTCAATATTGGTGTCAGTATCTCTTTAGTATCAATATCATTCATATTAGTTGTCAATAGCAGCAATATCGGTCATATCAGCCATATTGGTAATACCAGCCCTGATTGGCTGATACTATAGGCTTAATATCGTATCGGGTACTCCAGAACCCGATACGACATCGCCGATATATCAGAATCGGCCGATATCTGAAACCATGTGAAAAACAATATATTACCAGAAAGCTCCCATTTCTTGCCCTACCACAAGTTTATTTATGGTATCTAAATCAGATATCATATGCGCTTGGTGCACCTGATGACTGATATCTATTAGGTATGAGTCCAAGAAACAGATCGATGCATATCTGAAAATGTACTTTATAGTCATTTGTCTTATTTTGGATTCAACTACATCCTGAACATATCCACAGTGGGTAGTGTCAGAAACAATGTCCTGTGGGACATGGAAACACACATGAAATCTGTTTCATAATAATATACCAGCAACCTAGGCAGCAATATCCTCATACAATACCATGGACAATGCAATTGAGTTCTAGTAAAGCTTCATTGTAGAAACAAACAAGTATCCGTTTGATATCAACAATGATGAGTGATCTTGCTTCTACAATATGTCCTTCCTAATAAACATACATATTTTTTTATGAATGTATCGATGGTACTCACTCTAATGGACATGGCCTAATACCTTTTGGCACATAGGCTGACTTCCCCTTTCTCTGCCTATCACATTGTCTTCTCTCATAAAGTTCTTAACATATGATAAATTAGCCTATCAAGTCCCGTTTCTCATGCATAAAAGTGCATAATCAGCAAGAATTTACACTCCCCAACTAGGCCAAACCAAGACTGCTGATCAAAACAATGTATAGTTAAGGAAGGCCTGTAGTACTCTATCTATGCAAATTTTCCATACAAAGCTTTAAAGAACTATGCATCAGAGAGGACAAACTCACACAAAATGCATCATGCATTGGCCACCCCCCTCGCAGCCTGGACACATCTTTTGTAACTATATCCCGCCCAGCGGAAGCCAAAACTTCATTGAAAACGACATTTGAACTGGTTGTTTCTGCCAAACATGATATCTTCCTATTGTTAAGGAAATCAATTGGCAATACAAATTCAGCAAGAAGCTTGGACCTTTCATTTTGCTATAGAAACTGTATATAATAGCTAACAGAAGGGATACGGCATTAAGAATTTCCTGACGTGAATGTTTGTCAATTACAAATACAGTGGCTGAAAGTAATGACTGAGTTGTCCTGCAGGTACAAAACATGGTAATATCAGATTTATCTGATCATTACAAACTGAGATACAGTGTCTAGTCTAAACACCTTGATACATCAGATTCATTCAATTCATTGCCTCTCTTCATGATGAATTCAGTAATGGCCTGAATAGCACCATCAGCTGACTGTTTAACCTTATCGCATATTGCAGCAGTGCATGTATGCAAAGAGATGACCAGCTGTCAAAGAAATAACTGGAACATTGAGTTTATATGAGAGTTCGATATAACTGATTCAAGGAGGGAAAAGAACTACCTCGTGTTTTGTTAGTAAAACACACACAGAAGAAATGACCCTATTGAAGACCTCTGATTGATCAATAGATTCATCCTGTGGAATCATCAACTTGGAGGCTACTCATTACCTGCTTACAAATCAGTGACACAATATTGTACAAAATTAAAACAATACTCACTCTTCTCAAAATAGAAACCACGTCTTCAAGAGAGGATAATGCATTATATGACATCTCTAGATCAATATCAGTAGTTGCCAATCTTGGAAGTGACAACGTTATGCTGAAAAACAGACCAAGAATCTACAAAATAAAAATTACAACAATTAGGACAAATGCAATTATATATTTCTGAAAGTGCTGATGAAGAACTTTCACATAGTTTTACTGATAAATAAACAGTTCCTAGTGTCCAACCTGAACTGCAACCTTTCTGACTTCATAACTAGTGTCAGCACAGCGTGGAAGATATGCTATAACCTCTCCCCTAAGCTTAAGGAGTCCCGGCTTGGCAACACATATGCAGCTGAATATAAAATTATGTCTAAGTTGTGACAGTAATATTGGTAAAGATGAAAATAAATCCAGAAATAAAAGTTGGTTTGTACATGGTAAATTTGATAAGCTTTTTTGCACTGCTCGATCAATCTGAACACTGTGGGAGCAACTTGACTGGCAACCAAGTCCACAAATTCCGCCAGAACAAAGTGCACGGAACTTGAGCAATAACTCGTACGCAGCAGTACAACCCCTTCTCCTTTGATGCTCCACAGGAGAGGAAACATATAAGTCTACCTGCCTAAGTATATGTAACAACTGCTCCGCTCGACTACGACCGTCTTCACCACTGACAAGCATTACATGTAAATTTAGAGAAGAAATCCACAATAAAAGAAATGGCAATAAAAGATGTGGTATTTGATAGTCCTAAACACTATACAGCATAAGTATGCCCTCTGAATATCGTATAGAGCATACCATGGAAGTAATAAACATAAGAACGGATAACATATATTTGTTCATGCTACGTGGAAAAACCACATCAAGTGAAGAGTGCACAATCAGTGGACATTTTGTCAACCTAGCAAAACACAAGTCCTATAAACCCATTTAAAAGGGAACGGTCTACGTATTATGAGAGCGGTCTATTAGTAGCCAACTGCCCAGCAGTTAATTCAATGAAAATAGTAGCATGATCATTATTTAAGGTAATTGAATTTCCTTATGGCAGTAAATTGCTCCATGTTGTCCATACATAACTCACCCTTCTAAGCATCTCTGCCCAATCTACGCAGCAAGGCCGTCAAACCTAAATGACTCTAGTTACTAGTTTCAAACTTCCAGCAAGTAACTACAAACTTTTAGCAAAATGAAGAACTTTATTAAAGAAGACCCACTGAAAACCAAAGTTAGTCAGTTCGCGGGCCTTTTTTCACGGGAAAAATCCAGGAAAGAAAGGCCTGGTTTGACTGTGACGAGTTTCTTAGATGCAGAGAATACTTCGTGACACTGGTAACATCAAAAAGGGAGAGGAAACAAGATTGGTGTTTCCCTTTGTTGTGACTGCACCAAGTTGGTTGACTCGGCTTTGTTAATGGGGTTCTATCAAATCTACAAACCCACAAATTGAAGGTTTACATCCATGGCGTGCTTGTGGTCAAAGACAAAAGCTGCAAAAAAAGGCAAGGAATTTCAAACCGAAGCAATCAGAATTAAAGTGGTCCAAGCCATGTGGTATTTCCTGTTATACTGTAAAACAGGATTTCACAACTCAGTTCCAATTCAGATCTCTGTTTTCAGAGACAAAAAAAGGAAAAAAAAAAAAAAGGAAAAGAAAAGAGAGTATATCCAACTATAGTTCATGCAAGGCATACCTGTTCTGCATATGAAAAGTGAATAGAAGTTTTCTCACAAACCTGCAGTCGTTTAAACTTATTCCAAAGGGGATAAAAGGAGTTCCAGGTTTGCACAGACATGTGGGACTTTATATCTTTCCAGGTTCTGTGACTTTATACCAGTCATAGAACTCAAATTCATCTTCATCAACATGCTTCTACATGTGAAATTAGTTAGTGAGTTTTGTTAGGCAAACGGCACTAGTGACCAGAAGTTTTCTAGTTAGTTCATGCACATTATACCTGTTCTCATATGAAGAGTGACTAGAAGTTTTCTAACAAATGTTTCACTGTTACTTAAACTAATTCCAGAGGAGGGGGAAAAGACTGCCAGGTTTGCGCATAGACAAGTGGGGTTTTATACCTTTCCCACCACTCATAGAACTAAAATTCAACTTCATCACATGCTTCTACATGTGAAAATTAGTGACTGGGATAGTTTTGTGAGGCAAATGGCATCAGGTTTGGGTTCATTACCCCCTTTTCGGGTTGGAAAATCTTATATACTCCCTTCACCCCGCTTTATTTTAATTATCCTTTGGAATATATAATGAAATCTGACAATGATACTAAATAAGACCATTGCAAGTACATATGAAAAACATGAAAAGCTTGCAATACCATTAATTAAACTGGATAGATTTAAGAAAGAGTGTTCAAATGAAGCATCATATAGCTCTACCAATGTAGCAAATCAGGCTGTATTGCATGGGACTGAAAAAGTAATGTTTCATCTGAAAGAGGATCACAGAATAACAGCAATGAAACAATGAACGGGAACTGCCTCCACGATATTTAGTCGCAGAATATACTATTTCCATGCCAATATCCTCTTCTCCAAACAAATGACAGGAAAGAAAAAAGTTATAAATGATGCTCTCTTTTTTGCAAAGAGATTCTTCAACCAAGATGGGGGGAATGCTGACAGGGAAAGGTTTGTGGTACTGTTGCAAAATTTTATTGCAAATTCTCTTGAACTCTAGTGACGCAACAATTATGTAGGGTGTTGTGAACTTTAAAAAGTAACAAAAACATCTCTTTTGTATTTGTTAAACTCATGATTAGGTAGTTTCCTATTAGAAGTCTTTACTCTAGCCTTTGGTTTATTAAGAGTTTCTACATCCTTAGGAGGCTTATTCACATCATGAGTTGCATTGTAATTGTCTATAAATAATAGTATTTAGGGGGGAATCATGAACTCTCTCAAATTTTTTCCTCTCAAACAGAGCAAAAATCCTAACCCTAGCCTCATCTTCAGAAACCCTAATCCTAGCCGTCAGCTATCTACGCCAACTTCTTCTAATCTTCTTTTTCTTTTCTTTTCTCTTTTTCAGATATAGTATCCAGATCACCAAAAAAAATTATTGTCCATGATTAATAGTATCACGCACTGTTTATCTATCGTGAATAATAAAAAAAAAATACTAAATCCCTAGCCTCTTTCTTGCCATCGCCACCACAAAATCCTCTTTGCTCGATCTCTTTGCCACCAAATTCCTTATCCTTGCCTATGTGACCTCGTCGAGACCCTCCTACATGTTTGTGACCTCACCGAGGCCCTGGTACTCCTACGTGCCTACTGATAGCCTTATAATGCTTCCACAATCTTCGCCAAGGTTGTCTTCCTCCTCTACTTTTGAATATTCTCATTGACATTTTCTATGCCTACTATTATTTATCTACCTACGTGCTCGTGTGTACCTCACTACTAACTGCTATGTCTTCCGAAGATATCACACACTTTCGATTCAACTGTCTAAGCACTTCTTGGCTACCACCATCAACCCCAGTGGTACAAACTACCTTCTCCGGGCATAGTCCTTTTGCCTTTTTATTGACTCACAAAAGAAGCTGAAGCATCTTACAGAGAATCCTCTAGCAACGGGTACTATGGCCTATGATGATTTGGAGCCAAGTGATTGTAGCATTGACGTGGCTTTTCAGCAGTATGAATGAGAAGATTATTGAAAGTGACATGTTTTTGAAAACTGGCAACAGGATATAAGATACTTTTAAAGATTTATTCTAACGAGCATAATATTTCTTGTGTTGCTGATCTATATGAGAAGTTATTCTCAGTGAGACAAAAAGGTCGCTCTTTAAATGACTACTACTTTGAGTTGAAGGAGACTCTGATGAGTTTGATTTCTATCAACCTCTTGTCCTAGATTTGATGGTGCTTCACTGGCATCATGAGGCTAGTAGTGGCTAAGTTTCTATCTGGTCTGAGAATACCTCTTTGGGCAATCAAGTTGAGGACATATTCTTGGTAGTGATATAGTTCTTTCTCACTCTGTCACTCTATCTCGAGTTTATTTTGTTTTCATGAGAGGTGATTCCTATTATGGTGTTTCTTCTGGTGCTGAGAACTCTGGTATGGTAGTTGGAGGTCGTGGCAGAGGTGGAGGACGAGGGTACTGTTGTGGCCGCGATTTAAGGAGAGAATGTGGATGCGGAGATAAGGGTTCACGTTATTGTGCTCATTGTCGTAGAAACAATCGTACATCCCATAAATGTTAGGACAAGTTTGGTAAATTTGAGTGAGCTCAGGTTACTGATTCTACGTCTACATCTACTTCAACTACTACATCCTCCACTACTTTTATTGTGCAGATTTCTTAGTCAAACTATGGATGTTTCTTACAGTTACAGACTGCTCAGATTTCCCAGTCTGCTAATACTACCTTACATGGGTCTGTTTCAGGAACAAGTGCATTTATTGCTTTTCTTGGGTATTAGATTCCGGCGCCTCCACCCACATGATATGTATCAAAGAAAATCTTCAGTCTTTCATTCCGAGATAACATTCCTCTTGTTAATATTGCTAATGATACATCTTTCATTGTTCGTGAAAAAGGAGTTCATGCTATCTCTTTTTTGTCACTAAATGATGTCTTATTTATTTCTATATTTCTGTTAATTTACTATATACCAACAAAATAACTACAGAAAATTGTTGTCGTGCTATAATTTACCCTTCCTATTATGTGTTTCAGAATTGCATATTGGGATGAAAATTGGTTAGAGTCGTGAATATGGTGGCCTCCATTACTTTGATAATGGTACACTCCACTCCGATTTAGCTACTACTTCTCTGTAATACTCCGCTATAATGGCAACATAGATTTGGGCACCCGTCCTCATAATAGTTACGTTAAGTACTGCCTATGGAGTCTTCTATTATTATTTTAGACTGTGAGTCATAACAATTAAGAAAGCATCATCATGCTTCCTACCCTAGTCAATAATGTGAGAAGTTCTCTTTTTTATTTGGTCCACTCTCATGCGTGTGGACACTATCGTGTTACTTTATGTTGGGTTTTCGGTATTTTTTTAGTTTTTGCAGATGATTATTCTAGAATGTTTCAGGCATATTTGCTCAACGAAAGGACTCTAGTTCCTAAGGCTATATCAAAGATTTTATCAATAAAATAAAAACTCAATTTTTTACTATTATCGTGTTTTGCGTACTGATAATATTCTTGAGTATACTAAAAAAAGCTTATCGTTTTTGCGTATCTTATGGTATTTTACCTAGACCACTTGTCCCTATACTTCATAGCAAAATAAGGCAGCTGAAAGAAAACTGAAACAACTTTTTGATGTGACTCGCACTTTGTTAATTTACATGCATGTCCCAAAAACTTTTTTGGGTTGAAGCTATTCTCTGTACTTGTCATTTAATAAATAGAATGCTTTCATCAGACTTCATGATAAAATTTCCTTTTCTTAACATATAAAATTTCCTTTTCTTAACTATATCTTTATAAACCTACTTTTTATGTTATTCCTCGTGTATTTTTTTTCTACTTGGTTTTTTCAGAGATTTGGATGAGTTAGAACTTGAGAGTTATAAAGTATCTTCGTTGGCTATTCACTAACTTAAAAAGGTTATAGATGTTTTGATCATATACACTGTAAGTTTTCTACTTTTGCTAACATGACCTTTAAGTCAGTTCCGTATTTTGCTCCTACTAGTTCTTCTCTTATACCTCAGCCCTACGCCTAATTCTAGAGGTTTGGAGAAAGAAATTGTATCTAAACCATCGCAGGTGTTTACCAGATGTCCCAAGAATGTGATATTTACTTCACTCACCTGCTTATCCAGTATCTATAGTTGTTGATCCTCATCCTCCTCATTATGCTTCTCTGCCTACTTATAATCCGCGTTCTATTTTTGAGATGGATATTGCTACTCCTTCACACTTGGATCTTCCTATTGCACATTGAAAGAGCAAAGGATCCTGTATGCATCATATTTTCAATTTTATTTCCTATGATCATCTAACCCCACTATCTCATCAGTTTGCTTTATCTATGTCTTTTATCTCCATACCTAACTCTTATGAGAAAGCATTAATGTACCCGGAATGGAAGCAGATCATTGATGAAGAATGGATGCTCTCATCTCATGTCAGACTTGGGATATTGTGACTACTTTATCTGGACTACATGTAGTCTTGTCGCTGTGTGTTTACAATCAAGCATCGTCTAGATAACACGGTGGACAGATATAAGGCTCGTCTAGTTACTATTCCTCAAGGTTTAACTCAGATCTATGGAGTGAATATGTGGAGTATTACTCTCATGTGGCTCACTCAACTCTATCAGTATCTTGTTTTCTCTAACTGTCAACTACCAGTGACAGATTCAGCTGGATATGAATGCATTTTTGTATGGTGACTCCGAGGAGGTCAATGTGAAGCAACCTTCGGTGATGTTGCTCAGAGAGAATGTAACGCCCCGATCTTGCGGGTACGGAGACGTTACTGCGACGTATATACGCAGGTCAAAAATACCCTCACGTATATACGCTAAGCATCAGTACAGGCAAGAATCAGAGTACAGAAGCACGTGGTGCATTATATATTCCAACATATGAGTACAATTTACAAAGTTATCACCAGATGTGATATACATTACAAGAATATTACATCACCGATAGGCGCAATTGCGAGAATACAAAGGGGTATAAAAGTATGAACAATACAAGGGGCGCTCACGAGTTACAGGAGGAAAAACTCAAGAGACACGCAAGGGGGCCTGGAAGGATGAGGCTCTGGACGGTCTGCTGGAGATCTACGCCTCAGCTGCGCTACTCTGATCAGCAACTGCGAGAATCCACAAGCTCCAAACTCCGAAATCTAGACATGAGAATCTAGGGGAGTCAGACAGAACTCCCCGGCGAGTGGTGATGTGAATACGACGTGATGAGCATAGATAAGCACATGTGTAAACATGCATTGAAAACTGTGTCGTGAGCACAAGCATGCAGGAGCAAGTAGATATACAGCAAATGATATCAAGCAGGGAAGACTCATAGTATGATAAGATAAGAGCAGGAGACAGGTGGAATAGAAGACAAGTAGAAAGGCAGGATATGAACAGGTATAATATAATGATCATAAAATCAGAAATCTGAAGTAAAACCCAATTAAAGCAAACATGACAAAGCATACAACGGATCCATAGCTGGCATCTTTTATTATTATTATTACTCGTCTTACCAAGATGTCTAGATATGTGAACTAGCGTCCCAGCACATATATATCCACATCTGTGTAAAGCAAGGTTGTTATTGAAAACCAACAGGAGTATTAACAAACAATGTTTACATTGGGTCCCGTACATGCCCGAGACCACGGTCCAGGACGTTCCATTGCTGGTGTATGGAACCGGCCGCAAGGCCTACATGAGGGTCTTATAGAATGCCCTTATCAAGATGGTTCCAGTAAAGAGGGAGCCAGCGCTCCCCTCGGTCGCCTGGAGGCCCACAGGTCAGACCGAAAGTTTTAGTTGCACAACATACCTAGGGCCACTGCAAACACAAACATATATTGATAGCCGCAAGTTCCCCCGACCCGATGTAAGTTGTTCCTTTTTTATGATTTATTATGTAATTATCAATTTACGAGAACAGCAGGTGCAAAACATGATCAGGAATTCAAGAGTACATGAGTACTGTAAATTCAAGTCACTGTATATATAATACAAGATAACAAGTATAATATTCCCGTAAATGTGATAATCACAGGTCAAGTATTAATATGTCAGGAGGCAGGTGATAAGTCATGTCATAGCAAGAAGCAAGTGTCAAGTCGTAGCATGTAGGGTGTCAGATGGTAACATGACATGAGGGTGACATCAGGCAGGTGACAAGAGCAACATAGTATATGCAAGCACATCAAGCGAAAGCATGTCAAGCGATACAGGAAAACCGTACTTATACAAAGGATCGGTATAACCGAAAAATCATGCATTTTTTGGTAAACAGTATGAGTAAGATTTTAAACTCTTCACAACTATTAATAGAAGAATCGGTAAACTTGCAGGTAAATAATTCAGTAAGTAAGCAACATCCAAGCGGAGCTAAGCGGGGCTGAAGCGAAGCTAATGTACAACACTAAATGCTATCTCGCTCGGCGAGGTCACCGCTCGCAGTGTAGCTAGACACACGTATCGCAGCAAGCATATGAACGCCATACTACCGCTCACGGGGAAGCCACGCTCACGAGGTAACTACGCTAGAATAGAGTAAGCGGTAAAGTGTTGACGCTAGGTCCGCCTGCCAGGCGTAACATAGAGAAAGTCCAGAGGACTTTAAAACCTCACTGGTTATACCTGAAGGTTAGGCACGAAGGCAAGGGTACCTGCAGAAAGTGTTAATTCCAAACAGCACAAATCGTGAATAATAAATGTCGACCTGATGAAAGGGGAAGTCAAAAGAAAAGCGTGAACACTCGCCTAAATACGAAAAATACTGTGAAATCCCTGATCTCTGGAATCCAGGTAACAAACGCGTAATGCGTTAAAGAGAAGTGATATAGGGAGAAGGAAATCTAAAGAGAGAAAGAGAGAGCTAGAAAGAAGTTCATAGGGGGACAGTGCAGAGGGAGAGAGAATACAGGGAGAGAGAGCGTGTGTACAGGGGGACACAGTGTTGAGAGTGAGACGCGTTTGTTGCAGACGCGGCAGTCGCGTTGCATAGATTTCACAAACGCGGGGTTTGAGACCCGCGTTAACCCCGTGTTTAAGTTAGGACACGAGAAGAACGCAGACGGCGGCATGAGCTCCGCATTACGTTGATACATGAACGCGAGGACCGCGTTATAAAAATATCAAGAACGCGAAGATCGCGTTAAGAAATTGCTTGGATGCGGGGTGAGCTCCGCGTCTAGCAATTAACAGAGAAAGAGAGACGCAAGGATGAGAACAGTGAAGGAGGAAGAAAGGAAAAAAAATAAGGAAAAAGAAGAAGAAAGAAGGGGAGAAAAGAAAGAAAGAAAGGAAAGAAGAGAAAGAAGAAGGGAAGGGGAAAGGAAGGCGGGCCATGGCCGGCTGTCGTCGGTGGCGGCCGGAGTTGGCCGGAGATCGGTAGCCCAAGCAATATGTGAGGGTGTAAGTGTAGTTCAAATAGAAAAATTAGAGTTTTGAAAATAGTGTTTCGAAGAACGAAGCTATAGCTTGTTGGAAAGAGTATTTAGAGGAGAGGAAGATGGCGTGTTTATTGGTGGCCAAGATGGTGTAGGTGGTGGTGGAGATGATGGTGAAGTTGGTTGAGGAGATAGGTTGTTTTGGTGGAAAAAAGAAAAAGAAGATGGTGGTGTGGTGGAGTTGTTGTTGGAATGGAGGAGATGGAGGGGAGAATGGTGGTGGAGAAGGTGGAGAGGGTGGCCGGCCAAGGAGGCACCATGGCTGGTTTTTGCGCTGCTGTGCTGCCGTTTGCAGTTAGAGAAGAAAGAAAAAATAAAGGGAGAGAAAGAAAGATGGATGTATATATAAAGTAGTTGTTTTGATTATTACAAGTTTGCCACCCTATTAAAGAGAGTTGTCTCTTTTAAAAAAAAGAGGCCTGTGTCTCATAAAATGAAAACTCGCGTCTGGCAATTGCCTAGACGCGGGGATAGAACTTGCATTCAGGGAAAAACGCGAATGTTGTGTTTAACAGAAATGACAAAAGTCATAAAGACTTGATTAGAGTTGATCTGAAGTGCATTAAATGCAGAACGGAAACGAATCTTGAAATTAAAGACCAGATCCATGTCTGGTGATCCTCGCGTCTGAGCGGAGAGAGAAAATGAGAAGAATATAAATATAATATCTGGATAAATTCTGGTATCTAGGGAAAACACCGAAAACCCAAAAAAATGAAGTAACTCGGAAAGGTTTCCAAAATTTTTAAAAATAAATATTATTTTAAGATGTTTGGTGATATCGGTTTTTCATCATTTTGTTTTCATTCATGTAACACCCCGCTCCGAATACGTACTTAGTTGCATATTCATATTTTCTGATCATATTTTTGATTTACTTCCTGTATTTGTTTCGTATTATGAATTATTTATATGATTGTTTTGTCGTGGATCTGGATTCGTGGACTCGGAGTCAGCCCTAGTCTGAACCGGGATCCCAATCCTAAAATATTGCTCGATTTAGTCCTTCTGATATTTAGATTTAACCGATTTAGTTTCAAACATTATTTTTCAATATTTTAGATTTTCTATGATTTTTTAAAATTTTTCTGAATTAATTGGAAATCATCAAAACTGGGGTCGACCAATGCCGCTGCTTGATTCTCAGATTTTTAATTTATAAACAAAATTGAAATTCTAAACAACGACTTTCACATAACTTCTTAAAATCACATTTTTTGTCTAAATACTTTTTATGAGAGTTTTCTGAATTTATCAAAATTCTACTGGATTTGGTGTCGGCCAGTATCGCTGGTTGATTACAGGAATTTTAGTTTACAATTGGAATCAAATTTCTGGATTCCGCTTTCATATTACTTCTTAGAATTATATTTTCTCCTTTTATGCATTTTCTGAGATTTTTCAGATTTTATCAAATCCGACCGACCCGGCTTAGACCGATATCGACGGTTGACTTCAGAATTTTGATTTTGGAAAAATGATTGAATTTCTGAAAACCGATTTCACCAAACATCTTAAAATAATATTTATTATTTTTATAAATTTTTGAAAACTTTACCGAGTTACTTAATTTTTGGACTTTTCCAGAGTTTCGGTGTTTTCTCAAGATACCAGAATTTATCCAAATATTATATTTATATTCTTATTTCTCTCTCTTCGCTCAGACGCGAGGATCACCAGACATGGATCTGGTCTTTAATGTAGAGATTCGTTTCCGTTCTGCATTTAATGCACTTCAGATCAACTCCAATTAAGTCTTCATGACTTTTGTCCTTTCTGTTAGACGCAACATTCGCGTTTTTCCCTGGACGCAAGTTCCATCCCCGCATCTAGGCAATTGCCAGACGCAGGTTTTCATTTTATGAGACGCGGGCATCCTTTTTTTAAAAGAGACGCAACTCTCTTTAATAGGGTGGCAAACTTGTAATAATCAAAATAACTCCATATATACATCCATCTTTTTTCTCTGCCTTTCATTTCTTCTTTCTTCTCCAACTACAAACGGCAGCACAGCAGCCCAAAAACCAGCCATGGTGCCTCCTTGGCCGGCCACCCTCTCCACCTTCTCCACCACCATTCTCCCCTCCATCTCCTCCTCCATTCCAACAACAACTCCACCACACCACCATCTTCTTTCTCCTTTTTCCACCAAAACAACCCATCTCCTCCACCAACTTCACCACCATCTCCACCACCACCTACACCATCTTGGCCACCAACAACCACGCCATCTTCCTTTCTCGAAATACTCTTTCAAACGAGCTATGACTTCGTTCTCCGAAATACCATTTTCAAAACTCCAATTTTTCCATTTGAACTACACTTACACCCCCACATATTGCTTGGACTACCGATCTCCGGCCAACTCATGCCAACTACGGCCGCCACCGACGACCACCGGCCATGGCCCGCCTTCCTTTCCCCCTTCCCTTCTTCTTTCTCTTCTTTCCCTTCTTTCTTTCTTTCTTCTTCTTTTTCCTTGTTTTTCCTTTCTTTCCCTTCACTATTATCACCCCTACGTCTCCCGCATCCTTGCGTCTCTCTCTTTCTCTGTTAATTGCTAGACGCGGAGCTCACCCCGCGTCCAAGCAATTCCTTAACGCGATCTTCACGTTCTTGATATTTGTATAACGCGGTCCTCGCGTTCATGTATCAACGTAACGTGGAGCCCATGCCCGCGTCTGCGTTCTTCTCGTGTCCTAACTTAAACGCGGGTCTCGAACCCTGCGTTTGTGAAATTCATGCAACGCGACCCCCGCTTCTTACTCTCAACACTACGTCCCCCTGTACAACACATACTCTCTCTCTCCCTGTATTCTCTCTCCCTCTGCACTCTCCATATGGACTTCTTTCTAGCTCTCTCTTTCTCTCTCTTGATTTCCTTCTCCCTCTATCACTTTCCCTTTAACGCATTACGCGTTTGTTACCTGGATTCCGGAGATCACGGATTTCACAGTATTTTCCATATTTATGCGAGTGTTCTCGCTTTTCTTTTGACTTCCCTTTCATCAGGTCGACATTTATTATTCACGATTTGTGCTGTTTGGAACTAACACTTTCTGCAGGTACCTTTGCCTTCGGGCCTAACCTCCGGGTACAACCAGTGAGGTTTTAAAGTCCTTTGGACTTTCTCTATGCTACGCCTGGTAGGCGGACCTAACGTCAACGTTTTACCGCTTACTCTGTTCTAGTGTAGTTACCACGTGAGCATGGCTTCCCCGTGAGCCATAGTATGACATTCATACGCTTGCTGCGACACGTGTGTCTAGCTACGCTGCGAGCGGTAACCTCGCCGAGCGTGATAGCATTTAGTGTTGTACGTTAGCTTCGCTCCAGTCCCACTTAGCTCCGCTTGGATGTTCGCTTGCTTACTGAATTACTTGCCTGCCAGTTTACCGATTCTTCTATTAATGGTTATGAAGAGTTTGAAATCTTACTTATACTGTTTTTCCAGAAAATGCATGATTTTCCGGAATTTGTACCGATCCTTTGTATCAGTACGGTTTTCCTATATCGCTTGACATGCTTTCGCTTGATGTGCTTGCATATACTATGTTGTCTCTTGTCACCTCAATGACGTCACCCTCATGTCATGTTACCATCTGACACCCTACATGCTACTACTTGACACTTGCTTCTTACTATGACATGACTTATCACCTGCTTCCTGACTATTAATACCTAACCTGTGATTATCACATTTACGGGAATATTATACTTGTTATCCTGTATTACATACAGTGACTTGAATCTTGTACTTGTTATCCTGAATTATATATAAAATGACTTGAATCTACAGTTACTCATGTACTCCTGAATTCCTCATCATGTCTTGCACCTGCTATTCCCGTAAATTGATAATTACATAATAAAGTATAAAAAGAACAACTTACATTGGGCCGGGGAAACTTGCGGCTATCAATATATGTTCGTGTTTACAGTGACCCTAAGTATGTTGTGCAACTAAAACTTCCGGTCTGACCTGTGAACCTCCAGACAACCGAGGGGAGCGCTGCTCCCTCCTTCCTGGTACCATCTTGATAAGGGCATTCTATAAGACCCTCCTGTAGGCCTTGCGGCCGGTTCCATACACCAGCAATGGAACGTCCTGGACATGGTCCCGGGCATGTACGGGACCCACTGTAAATATTGTTCGTTGATACCCCGGTTAGTTTTCAATAACAACCTTACTTTACTTAGATGTGGATATGTGTGCTGGGACGCTAGTTCACGCATCTGGGTAAGACGAGTAATAATAATAAAAGATGCTAGCTATGCATCCGTTGTATGTTTTGCATGTTTGCTTGTATCGAGTTTTACTTCGGATTTTCGGTTTTATGATCATTATACTATACCTGTTTATATCTTGCCTTTCCACTTGTATTCGATTCCACACGTCTCCTGCTCTTATCTTATCATACTGACTCTTCCCTGCTTGATATCATTTGTTGTATATCTACTTGCTCCTGCATGCTTGTGCTCACGACACAGTTTTCAATGCATGTTTATGATTCAGAATTATCGATACACATGTGTTTATCTATGCACGCCACTTGACATTCACATCACCACTCGCCGGGAGTTCTGCCTGACTCCCCTGGATCCTCATGTTCAGGTGACTCCCCTGGATCCTCATGTTCAGGTTTCGAAGCTTGGAGCTTGTGGATTCTCCCAGTTGCTGATCAGAGTGGCGCAATTGAAGCGTGGATCTCCAGCAGACCATCCAGAGCCCCATCCTTCCAGTCCCCCTTGCGTGTCTCTCGAGTTTTTCCTCATGTAACTCGTGAGCGCCCCTTGTACTGTTCTTATACCCCTTTGTATTCTTGCAATTGCGTCTATCGGTGATGTAATATTCTTTTAATATTTGTCACATCTGGTGATAACTTTGTAAATTATACTCATATGTTAGAATGTATAATGCACCACGTGCTTCTGAACTCTGATTCTTTCCTGTACTGATGCATAGTGTATATACGTGAGGGTATTTTTGACCTGCGTATATATGTCGCAGTAACGTCTCCGTACCCGTAGGATCGGGGCGTTACAAGGTGGTATCAGAGCTTAGCTCTCACATCTTCAGTACAACCAGTCGGCAAATTAATGATAAAGAAATTTGTAACTGAAATGCATGAGTCGTGGTTATACAATCAAACTACAAGTACAAAGTTATCCATTCTCTTTTGATAATCTTATCCTTGAATACTGAAGTTCTCCCATCCTTTCATACTTCAGTTTCTCGTTATTCTTGGACCAACTCAGACATGAAAAGACAGGGAAATCATAATGGGTCTGGTTCTTCTTAGGGTGGCCCTAATGGAGGAAGTGTTGATTTGAGAGACAATTTCTGTAAAATATGATGAAAAACTAACAAGAACAGACGAAGATCCCGCCCAAAGATTATTGGTTGCACTCCGGAACAGAAGCCAGGCAACATGTTAGATTTCAGGAAACCACAGCCGGCAATCTTTTCGGACATAGAGAAGCCCTGGATGTATAACAGTGGTTGGTAAACGCGACAGATCTTTTGAAGGCAACTCGGATCCCTGACGAGAACCAAGTGGAAATGACCAAGATTCAGTTGAAAGATGTGGCCAGAATGTGGTGGTTGGCGGAAGTAGCAAGACTGGAAAAGCCCATCACTCGGGACCAGTTCTCGAAGGATTTCTATGAGAAGATTCTTCGCTGTAATAGCTCAGAAAGAAATAAAAGAATGAATTATCAAATTGCAGTAAGGATGAATTGTAAATAAGTACACTACAAGATTCCTAAGGCATGGTCGGTTGGTATCGTGCATAGTGGCTGATAAGGAGAACTGAGCAAGTAATATTTTAGTGAGACCTGAAGATGAGGATCAAGATGTCTCTTATTCCCAAACAGCTCAATAAGTATTCTTAAGCTTTTTGCCATCGCTCAGGAAGAAGAACGAACTCGGAGAAGAAAAATCAGGACGAGATGCAGATGAAGTTGGCAAAGAGACCCTCTCAGTTGATGGAAGTTGAAGACTGAGACAAGCCCCTGTATGCTCCACTAGCTAAGCCATCCCTCCAACCTCGCCCTTAGCATATGACATGTGGGTACTGTCTGAAGTCGGGCACCTACAACGCAACCACCAGAAAGGTCATGAATTATGTCATATACGAGTCCGAAGATCAGTTGAAAAGTGGTTGTCCATTCAAAGAGGCAGAGAACATCGCACAGATCAGATCAACTCATCCAGTATCACCATTGGGAGGAAATCCAAGACCTACTGGCAGAATTATCTCGCTTCACCCCAACATCGAGCATAGAGTTAGACAGAAAAGAGATCAAGAACTAGGGCACAGGGTAGAAGGAGGCAAACATATAATCTGACTGAAGAGGAAGTCAAGAAACTGATGGAGTGAGAACAGGAAAGGATGCTCAATATCTGAAAAAAGGAATCCGGAGGGTACTGATAGTAACCATTATCCCCAATTTATCATGTCCGAAAGTTGGTAAGTTCTCCATATCATATCCTTCTCATTACACTATCATGACCAATCTTAGTCCGTCCGTGTCTACCTCCCAATTTCATGGTTCCTATCTCTTCTATTTTTTTACTATCCTGATTTTCATAATCCTTATGCCAACTTAAGATATGCGTAAACTAGTGAGGTAATAGCAGGGTAGATGTGGTTCATTCTCATTATATTCTGGCATTCCTCGACTCTGGTACATTACATTGTCTTATATTGGATAGATCTTCGGCTTCGCATTCTATTCTTGTATTTATGGATACATCACGAGGGACCAGCACAGCAAGTGAAGTAGTCATCAGTTATATAATCAGATAGACTGTATCATTACATGAGTGTCAGTATAACAGTATTCCAGATTCAGAACTTCTGTCAGACAGAGTTATGCTATTTTCCATTTTTATTACTCCAATAGCGATCATGATTTCTTCGACCATATTCATGGAACTCGGGTATCCTTAGAACTGATCTGTAGTCAGGTTATTATTCAGAATACAGCATTCAGGCCTCGTTTCGGTTATTATGAGTTCTTGATCGTGTTCTCAAAGCCACTAACTTCTGGCAATCTTTATTGATTTGGTGGACCATAGGCTTCTGCTAGCCTCGCCAAGCGAGGGTTGTGTTCTAATCACCCGGTGGACCTAACGGGTGTGGACTTCGCTGCACCCTGATGCTTAGCATTTAGTGTTGTGTCACGCGCTGGCTTCATCGCGTGAGCATCGCCAAGTGCGAGCCTCACAGAGTGTTAGCTCCGCTGCACCTAATGCTTAATGCCCGAGTTGTATTACGCGATGGCCTCACCTAGGCTTAGCTTTGTCCGTGGCTAGTCCCTTCAGTACTTAGCACTCTAACCCGTTCCTCGGATTTCTTCCACCTAGCGTGTTTTCATAGATCCGCTGAACAGAGTTTTATCGCTGTATCTGAGCTATCTCCATGATCCTTATGAACGATACATTCGACCAATCTTGCAGGGTCTAGATGTCTTCTACATGTTTCATCTGTAGTCGGGTTATCATTCAGAAGTCAGTATTCAGAGTTCTTCATGGCTATTCTATATTCTTGGCTACGTCTTTCAGAGTTAGCAACGCCCAGTATGCAGAAATTCTTAATTATTAGTCTTCTTGATTTATACTCAGTATTATCAGGGTTTTTTTATCTTAGGTATTCTGGTCTATTCTCAGGGAATTAGTATGTATGTAGCACATCAGTAATTCTACTGCAGAAGGACAACATCATGCCATGCAGGGTTTTATATTATATTATGGATTTCAGCACTACAGATTTCTATGGATTTCATCAGCTTTGGTTCGCAGTCTGATTGAAGTATTACTGATTATCTCACCAAGTCATCTCACGTTTTATTATTCAGAATGGGTTAGTCTTTTGAAGTTCTGGCAGTGTTCTTTTATCAGCAGACATCAGATCAATATTATTACGGCACCGTCAGAGGATATATATACCGCAGAAGTGCAGAGATGTTTCAGTCCTGAGTTTACTGTTCAGTCGATTTGAGAGAACAATCCACAGTTATTCATATCTTGATTGGCATAATCCTCATTCCTATCCTTTCTGTGTTCATCTTCCCCTTATCGAAATTTTGAGGACAAAATTTTTGTAAGGTGGATGGAGTGTAACCCCCGCTCCCGGAATACGTACTTAGTTGCGTATTCATATTTTCTTATCGTATTTCTCAATTTACTTCCTGTATTTGTTTCGTATTATGAATTATTTATATGATTGTTTTACTGTGGATCTGGATTCGTGGACTCGGAGTCAGCCCTAATCTGAACCGGGAACCCGATCCTAGAATATTGCTCAATTTAGTCTTTCTGGTATTCAAATTTGACCGATTTTAGTTTCAAACATTATTTTCTAATATTTTAGATTTTTCATGATTTTCTAGAATTTTTCTGAATTAAATTGGAAATCTTCAAAACCGGGGTCGACCAATGCCGCTGCTCGATTCTCGGATTTTTAATTTATAAGCGGAGTTGTAATTCTAAAAAATGGCTTTCTCATAACTTCTTAAAATCACATTTTCTATCTAAATTTTTTCTGAGAGTTTTCTGAATTTATCGAAATTCCACTCAATTTGATATCGGCCAATATCGCTGGTTGATTCCAAGAATTTTAGTTCACAACCGAATCAAATTTCTAAATTTCGCTTTCATATTACTTCTTAGAATTATATTTTCTCCTTTCATGCATTTTCTGAGATTTTTCAGATTTTATCAAAATCTAACGGACGCGGTAACGACGATTGATTTCAGGATTTTTATTTTGGAAACGGGATTGAATTTCTGAAAACCGATTTCACCAAACATCTTAAAATAATATTTATTATTTTTAAGAGTTTTTGAAAACCTTTCTGAGTTACTTCATTTTTTGGACTTTTCCAGAGTTTTCGGTGTTTTCTCAAGATACCGGAATTTATCCAGATATTATATTTATATTCTTCTCATTCCCTCTCCGCTCAGACGCAAGGATCATCAGACATGGATCTGGTCTTTAATGTAGAGATTCGTTTCCGTTCTGCATTTAATGCACTTCAGATCAACTCCAATCAAGTCTTCATGACTTTTGTCCTTTCTGTTAAACGCAACATTCGCGTTTTTCCCTGGACGTAAGTTCCATCCCCGCGTCTAGGCAATTGCCAGACGCGGGTTTTCATTTTATGAGACGCGGGCATCTTTTTTTAAAAGAGACGCAACTCTCTTTAACAGGGTGGCAAACTTGTAATAATCAAAATAACTCCATATATACATCCATCTTTTTTCTCTGCCTTTCATTTCTTCTTTCTTCTCCAACTACAAACGGCAGCACAGCAACCCAAAAACCAGCCATGGTGCCTCCTTGGCCGGCCACCCTCTCCACCTTCTCTACCACCATTTCCACCACCATTCTTCCCTCCATCTCCTCCCCTCCATTCCAACAACAACTCCACCACACCACCATCTTCTTCCTCCTTTTCCACCAAAACAACCCATCTCCTCCACCAACTTCACCACCATCTCCACCACCACCTACACCATCTTGGCCACTAACAACCACGCCATCTTCCTCTCCTCGGAATACTCTTTCCAACGAGCTATAACTTCGTTCTCCGAAACACCATTTTCAAAACTCTAATTTTTCCATTTGAACTACACTTACACCCCACATATTGCTTGGGCTACCGATTTCTGGCCAACTCCGGCCGCCACCGACGACCGCCGGCCATGGCCCGCCTTCCTTTTCCCCTTCCCTTCTTTCTTTCTTTTCTTCCCTTCTTTCTTTCTTTCTTTCTTCTTCTTTTTCCTTGTTTTTCCTTTCTTTCCCTTCACTGTTCTCACCCATGCGTCTCCCTCATCCTTGCGTCTCTCTTTTTCTCTGTTAATTACTTGACGCGGAGCTCACCCCGCGTCCAAGCAATTCCTTAACGCGATCTTCGCGTTCTTAATATTTGTATAACACGGTCCTCGCGTTCATGTATCAACGTAACGCGGAGCTCATGCCCGCGTCTGCGTTCTTCTCGTGTCCCAACTTAAATGCGGGTCTCGAACTCGCGTTTGTGAAATCTATGCAACACGACCCCGCGTCTGCGACACACGCGTCTCACTCTCAACAATGCGCCCCCTGTACACACACACACTCTCTCTTTCTCACTCCATGTATTCTCTCTCCCTCTGCACTGTCTCCTTATGGACTTTTTCTAGCTCTCTCTTGATTTCCTTCTCTCTATCACTTTCTCTTTAACGGATTACGCGTTTGTTACCTGGATTCCGGAGATCAGGGATTTCACAGTATTTTTCGTATTTAGGCGAGTGTTCTCGCTTTCCTTTTGACTTCCCTTTCATCAGGTCTACTTGTATTATTCACGATTTGTGCTGTTTAGAACTAACACTTTCTGTAGGTACCCTTACCTTCGGGCCTAACCTCCGGATACAACCAGTGGGTTTTAAGGTCCTCTGGACTTTCTCTATGCTACGCCTGGTAGGCGGACCTAACGTCAACATTTTACCGCTTACTCTGTTTTAGCGTAGTTACTTCGTGAGCATGGCTTCCCCGTGAGCGATAGTATGGCATTCATACGCTTGCTGCGACCGTGTGTCTAGCTACGCTGCGAGCGGTAACCTCGCTGAGCGTGATAACATTTAGTGTTGTACATTAGCTTCGCTCCAGCCCCACTTAACTCCGCTTGGATGTTCACTTGCTTACTGAATAACTTGTCTGCCAGTTTACCGATTCTTCTATTAATAGTTGTGAAGAGTTTGAAATCTTACTTATACTGTTTTTTCAGAAAACGCATGATTTTTCGGTATTTGTACCGATCCTTTGTATCAGTACGGTTTTCCTATATCGCTTGACATACTTTCACTTGATATGCTTGCATATACTATGTTGTCTCTTGTCACCTCAATGATGTCACCCTCATGTCATGTTACCATCTGACACCCTACATACTACTACTTGACACTTGCTTCTTACTATGACATGACTTATCACCTGCCTCCTGACATATTAATACCTGACCTGTGATTATCACATTTACGGGAATATTATACTTGTTATCTTGTATTACATACAGTGACTTGAATCTTGTACTTGATATCCTATATTATATACACAGTGACTTGAATCTACAGTTACTCATGTACTCCTGAATTCCTGATCATGTTTTGCACTTCCCGTAAATTGATAATTACATAATAAATTATAAAAAAGGAACATCTTACATCTGATCGGGGGAAACTTGCGGCTATCAATATATGTTCGTGTTTACAGTGACCCTAGGTATGTTGTGCAACTAAAACTTCCGGTCTGACCTGTGAGCCTCCAGGCGACCGAGGGGAGCGCTGGCTCCCTCCTTCCTGGTATCATCTTGATAAGGGCATTCTATAAGACCCTCCTGTAGGCCTTGCGGTCGGTTCCATACACCAGCAAGGGAACGTCCTGGACCGTGGTTCCAGGCATGTACGGCACCCACTGTAAATATTGTTCGTTGATACCCCCGTTGGTTTTCAATAATAATCTTGCTTTACTCAGATGTGGATATATGTGTGTTGGAACGCTAGTTCACATCTAGACATCTGGGTAAGACGAGTAATAATAATAATAAAAGATGTCAGCTATGGATCCGTTGTATGCTTTGCCATGTTTGCTTGTATCGGGTTTTACTTCAGATTTTCAGTTTTATGATCATTATACTATACCTGTTCATATCTTGCCTTTCCACTTGTATTCTATTCCACATATCTCTTACTCTTATCTTATCATACTGAGTCTTCCCTGCTTGACATCATTTGCTGTATATCTACTTATTCCTGCATGCTTGTGCTCACGACACAGTTTTCAATGCATGTTTATGATTCGAATTTATCAATACACATGTGTTTATCTATGCTCGCCACTTGGCATTCGCATCACCACTCGCCGGGGAGTTTTGCCTGACTCCCCTGGATCTTCATGTCTAGGTTTCGAAGTTTGGAGCTTGTGGATTCTCCCAGTTGCTGATCAGAGTGGCGCAACTGAAGCGTGGATCTCCAGCAGACCGTCCAGAGCCCCATCCTTCCAGGCCCCCTTGCGCGTCTCTTGAGTTTTTTCTCATGTAACTCGTGAGCGCCCCTTGTACTGTTCATACTTGTATACCCCTTTGTATTCTCGCAATTGCGCCTATCGGTGATGTAATATTCTTGTAATATTTGTCATATCTGGTAATAAGTTTATAAATTGTACTCATATGTTGGAATGTATAATGCACAACGTGCTTCTGTACTCTGATTCTTACTTGTACTGATGCTTAGCGTATATACGTGAGGGTATTTTTGACATGCGTATATACGTCGGAGTAACGTCTTCATACCCGCAGTATCGGGTGTTAAAATTCACAAGACTTCTTCTGATACTGTGATTCTTACTGTTTATTTTAATAATATTTTACTGACTAAGAGTGATCTTTATGGAATTGAGAAAGCTAAAAAGTATCTTAAACTCTGTTTGTGACAAAAAGACATGCGCAAGCTCTGATCTTCTTTGGAATTGAAATAGCTCATAATAAACATGAAGTAGTTCTTTCTTAACGAAAGTATGCTTTGAATTTACCTCAGGAAATTAGACTACTTGGTTGCAAGCCAATGCGTACTCTGATGGATACTTTTGCTGATTTGTAAGATGAGGATGGACCTCTGTTTGAGGATGTTTCTCAGTACAAGAGACATGTCGATAAACTTATCTATCTCACAGTTACAACACCAGATATTGTCTGCGTTGTTGGGGTCGTGCAAGGTTCTAAATATCGGATATCGGGATCATGTCGGATGAGTGTTTTTCATATCAGATATCGAATATTGGGGGAGATATCGAGGATACGAGCGCATATCAGATATTCATATTGGACACTATATATACTGAAATATTGATAAGTAAAAGTTGATTTAGTGTCATATATATCATTTACCAAATAAAAATGATGTAATATGCATGCAAAGGCGTTAAAAAATAATGTACATTTAAACGAAGTCATGGATCGTGCAATAAATAAGTTATTTCATGGAATTGAAAAATATAAAATTAGAAGTTGTATGACTTACTTATCTGAAAATTAGTATCATCGCCGTCAATTCACAGAGGAGAAAATTTAGGGCTCAATTTTTATCGAGCCCTAGCGATACAAACAACACATATAGTCGGGTGATGGGTCGGTTTGGGTTCAATGTTAATGGTTTCAAAAAAATAAACCCAATTAAAATAAATCCATATCGGTCGATTTTGCGCCGACTCATATTGGGTGATTTATCGGCCAATATTTCAAATATCGGTTGTTTTTCGCTACAAAAGATATGGGCGAATGATTTCCTATATCGTATCAGCAGTAGGCAAAAAATAAGAAATCGGTCGATATCTCAACTGACTCGACTGATATTTAAAAAAAGGAGGCGATGAGGGTTTATGCATAAGACTATAGAGATTCATTAAAGGGCCTCCAAGTAAAGGTCTATTGTGAAGCATGGACATCGCAGATTATATATAACCTTTCAGATTCTAATTATACAAAAGATAAAAGAGATAGAAATCTACTTCTTGCTACTGCACTTATGTTGGAGGCAATCTAGTTACTTGGAGTAAGGAGTAGAATGTTGTCTTGGTGCACTATTGAAGCAAAGTATAGAGATATAACTCATACAACTTGTGAGATGATGTGGCTGAAATCTCTGTTGTGAAAACTCAGATTTAGTGTGGATGGTCAATGCCTATGACAGTGATAACTAGGTCACTATTTACATGGCCAATAATCATGTCTTTTATGAGAGGAGCAAGCATGCAGAGGACTGTCACTTTGTCCGTAATCCGGCGCTCAAAAGTTGATATCTACTATGTTCACCTCGTCTTCTGAGGAGAAATATGTTCACAAAACATGTTCCTCTAGAGTTTTCCCATACTTATATAACAAGCTGATCATGATAGATACCTATGCTACAGCTTGAGGGATGTGTGTTAAACTCTTTTTAATTAGTCTTCTAATAGGAGTCGTTATTCTATTTTTTTGTTTTATTAAGGGTTTTTTTATCCTTAAGAGTCTTACTCAGTCATGCACTGTATTTTTAATTGTCTATAAATAATAGTACTGAAGAAGAATCATGAGCTCTCTCTCAAATTTTTTCCTTCCAAATTCTGATAATATTAAATAAGGAAAAAAAATATAAAAATGAAGTTGAAATATTGAATTGTTCTTAGTGATGAAAAAAGAGAGGCGTGGCAAAATTATATCCTGTTTAAATAGAGTGAATTATAACCTCTGATTTAAATATCGTCCGAGACGGCCGAGATATCGTCTGATATCTCTCCTTTTTTGCCTGCTGCCGATACGATATGGGAAAATCGTTCGCTACATCGTTTGTAGCAAAAAAATGGCCGATATTTGAAATATGGCCGATAAATCACCCGATATCGGGCGATAAATCAGCCGATATATCGCCCGATATGAAATAAATTATTTAATGCATGAATGCGTGCAAAAGTACATTATTTTTTACTGTCTTTACATGCATATTACATCATTTTTATCAAGTAGATATCTATGACACTAAACCAACTTTTAAATTATCAACATTTCATTACATATAGTGTTCGATATGAATGCCCGATATGCGCGCGTATCCCCAATATATCTCCCGATAACCGATATCCGATATGAAAACCCTCATCCGATACGAGTATCCAATATTTAGAACCTTGATTATAACCATTATGATGAAGACATCTAGTGAATTAGTTTGTTTTAGTTAGTTGGATCATTCTATCTTACTTTATTTTAGTTGATTAGGTTATTTTATCTTATTATTTTAATTGGTTGGATCATTTATCTTACTTTATTTTACTTGGTTAGGTCATTTTATCTTATTTTATTTTAGTTGGCTATGTAGTAGGTTTATTTTATCTTTAGTTTGTTTAAGTTGGTTAGTGTAATTAGTTTATTTTATCTTATTTTAGTCTCAAATTAGTTGTGGTGGGAGTTCTTATGTGATGTAAGCCTATAAAAGATAAAGAATGCTTTAGAGATTCTCAGTAGATGATTGATAATGAAAATTACTATTGATACATTTGAAGTCAGTGTGTTTTCGAATAAGATGCCCTAGAGAGATTCCCAAACCCTTTTTTGGATGACAATACGTTGCGATTTTCTATTGTTCGTTCCCAATTATCTTGCCAAAAAATCCCAAAACTTCCTTCGAAGACAGTTCGACACACCACTGTTCTATTCATCCTCTCCTTCAACAGCACTTGATCCAAACGACTACCACCAGCTCCTCAACACCGGCAGCCGATAAGTCTAATATTTCCTATTACTTGATATCCTTTTTGATTGATTTTAAGAATTAAAATGCATTAAGAAAAGTAGTAATATGATAATTTTATATTCTCTGGGTTTTATTGAATGATGTTTGTTTTTTAAGTTCTCAATCAACAAGCAAAGTAATCCCAACCAACTCCAAATCTCAACCACAAAAACAAACAGATTTAGCTGAATTCTAATAAAAAGAAAATCAGAGGAGATAAAGAAGTTGAGATTTGAAGAGATAAGGAGATAAAAATAAAATCAAATTTGAAATCAACCGACTTAGCAATACCTAGGGTATGGATAAAAGTCGTTGGTGATTGTAAACTAAATAACAACAAGCGAAGAGAAAAAGGAGGAGTTTGTGAGATTCAAGATCTTGAGAAGATGAGAATGAAATTCTAACCAAATTTCAAAATTCAGTAAATCCTTAACAGTTGCATGTTATAGAAAGGGCTCTCTCACCATCATACCAGGAGAGCTGATTTCTGAGATCGTCTCTGCGAATTTCTACTGAGAAGAAGAGGCTAAGGCTGCAGAAGAGAAGAAGCCGCATACGGAGTCATCAGGCTATATCTTTCTCTCCTTTTGTATTCGCATCTTTATAACGACTTGATTTTATTTTAATAAAGATGAAGATTTTTTTTTTTAACATGAGCAGCTAAATTTATATTCTTGAGTTTTTATGATATTTTTGTGAAGTGACTAAACTTCATTTCTGGTTTTTGATGAACAGATCTGTGCATTGTTATTTTATTGATGTGTGTTTTATCCAAGATAGATTATGCCTCTAGGATTTATTCAGGAGATAGTCTATACCTGAGAATAAATTTCGTATCAATTTTATCTATTGCTTTATTATTATCATCGAGATACTTTATGCCTATTAATACTTTTGGAATATGATGAGTTAAGTAATCTGCATGATTAAGAATTTCATTCCATGGAACTTAGATTGATTTTAAACCCAGAATCGTTTAAAAATTGTAACCTCTTCAAGATTTGAATAGTCACCTAGATTGATTAGGAATCAACTTAGTTTTAATTAAATATAAAAAATAAAAATATTTATTCATCATTCTTTTTAACTGTCTTTAATCAAGTTTAGCAAAAAAATCTCTATGTGAATTCGACTTGGACTCACTACTTTACTCGTTTTAGTAGTTTAAATTCAATTGTGAATTTACATTGGTTTGCAGATTTAACGACAATTATTTTCAACCGATTAAATTTTGGCCCGTTAACAGGGAGATTTTTGTTTGTTTTCTTTGTTAAAGATAGAACTAATTTTTTCGTTTGTCAGGTATAACAAAAGCAAGAGAGCACATTAGAGAAGCTAGAAGCAAGGAACTTTTAATTTTGCAGATCCGGTTAGACCTTTCTTTTTTGTTATATTTTTTTCTATTCTTTTCGTAGTTAAAAAACAAAAAAATTAAAAAAACTGAAAAATAAAAAAAATGACATCCCAGTAGAGACTGGTTTTCTTTAGAACAAGCATTTTCTATTTTGCAAAAAGAAAATTCACAAATTGACTGTTGCATTTTATTTTTGTTCATATTTTAACATGACTCAAAGGCACAACCCATAAACAACAAAGGGGGGATCTCATCACCCTTACTTGGCCCAAAAATCACCAAAACCTCATTTGCAATGACTTAAGCCTTATAAATAAGATTCACTAGACGTTGGTCCTAAGGACTTTCAAGCTCAATTGGTGGACTCGTTGTAAGATAACTCCGGTGAGCACTTTCAAACTTGTGAGAGAGGACTTTCTTGTCTAGATTGTGGCAGTGCCTGAGCTGGAGAAAAGGCCAAGGAGCTTCCTTGTCTAGAAAGGATGGCTGAAACTAGTAAATATCCGGCCTGGAGGAAGAACTAAATCACTTGTTTCACAGGCTTAAGCGGTAAGTCTGCAATCCGTCCAAATCAGTTAGGAGTTGTCTAGTTGTGTTTAGGATTAACCTTAATTCTTAGGAATTGATTCTTGACTGCTAATTTTTGTAAAAATTAAAAAAAATAAAAAAAACTTCTACTCACTACAATGGCTAAAGACATCTGATTTAATCCTTCCTCATCTGCCACATCCTCTTACATCCATACAAATGCGAACCGCTATGAGATTAGTCCAATATGACACCACTTCATCAATCAGATGGAATGACCAATGAGGACCCTTACCTCAGCAAATTGGATCTATTGAACCAAAAGTTATCAATTTCTTTCTAGAGAACAATGTCAAGTTCCATATTTCATATACCCAACCCCTCAAGAAATGTCCCTTCCCTATTCTAGCCCAGCTCACTATGTGAGCGATTGTCAATTGGCTGCCCAATACTCAGAATTCATTCAAGATCAAGTGCAAGCAGCCCAAGATTTTCCTAGGCAAGTCAATGATCCATTTTCTAATACTTACAACCCTACCTAGAGAGACCATTCTAATTGCTCTTGAAAACCCCAACCACAACTACCTCAGAACTATTATCAATCCCAGCCATTTAGGGCTCCATACCCTAAACAAAATACCAACCCTTGGGCGCCAGCACCTCCAATACAGTCAAACCTATCTTTCAAGGACAAGGTGTCACAAGTCTTAAAAAGTCTAGAGATGGACAAACAATTGTACAAACAGTCCACTACCAAGCTAGAAAAAACCCGAATGAGTCAGCTAGCTGATGCAATCACGAAGGGATAACATGGAATCATGCCAAGACAAACCGTAGAGAACCCTAGAGGACAACTTAGACCTGCACAAATTCAACCATCGAGCCAATATTATAAGTAGGCCAAGTCAATAACAGTTGTTAGGAATGCGTGTGTTTTAGAAAATCCACATGATGAATCGATAGAGACTGATTTAGTTAGCCACACCCCTTTTTTGGAGCACTTTGATCCTATTCATGAGGATGCATGTGTTGAAAACGAATCTTTGTTTCTTGATGATTCTGATTAGAATTTTGAGAAGATATTTATTAAGGAGTCTAAGTTTTCATTTAATAATGTTAAGAAAATTGTGAGTATACCTAAAACCCTATTTGGAAAAAGACCACTTGACTTGAGCATTTTCACTTTTGAGGATCCACCAACTGATCAGTCTTTTGAAAATTTTAGGATTCATGAAATACCAAAAGATAAAAGTTTTGAAAAACTTTTTGAAGATAAGCTTATGTGTTTGGATAAATCGACTATAGATGCTTTGGTTAGTCACACACCTCCAATGGGAATTGTTGATCTTAGTTTTGAGGTAATTTTTTAGGATGAGCTCAACTTCTCGGAGATCATGTTGAGGACACTACAATTGATTGCTTGATGATATTGAAATTTTTAGAAGCGAAAGGAAAAAATAGGAGGAAAGTGAGGAATGTGAGGGAAAAAGGGGAGAATGAAGGCCAAACAAACAAAAAGGTTGGCCTCTGTCAAATCACCACCGAAAAGGACACATTGAAAAAGTAAAAAGCGTTCAAGAGGACGTAATCGATAAATAAGACCATGTCTGACTGAAGACATTAAACTTAGCGACTGTTGGGAGGCAACCCAATTTTGTTAAATCTTTTGAAGTTTTGGGCTAACATGTGTGTCATTGCGTGTCCACAGGTGTTCATTTCTCAACACATCTTCTCACTTGTCTTGCAAATCTGGTGTACTCGATCCGCTCTCCTTGCCTTTATTTTTATTAAAACATCGAGGACAATATTTGATTTAAATTTGGGGGTGTGAGTAGAATTTAAATTGTTGTAATAATGTCAGAATGTGTCAATTTGTAAATTAATCTTGTGTTTTGAATATTGCCTTGTGCAAAATTAGAAAAACATGAAATAAATATTTATGAATTGAAGAAATAAAGTATAACCCGTTGCTCTGGGTAATTTCCTACGGAATTAATCCATACACCAAAATTATGGAAATGGGTAAAGCAAATCTCAGAAAAACTAACATAAACACAGAGATTTACGTGAAAAAACTGAAAGGAAAAAATCACAGAGAGAGAGAGGCTCCACTATAATAATAGTGATTACAATGGTGTCTCACTAGTGTGCTAAGGTTTCTGAGTTCAGTTGATCGTCCCCCTTCATGTTGGAAGGGGTCTACTATTTATACAAGTAGTGTCTGTTTTGATAAGGCTGCAGAGTCCAGCTCTGTTTAAATGCTTAACCGCTTATCTCAGAGGCAGTTAGAGCTGAACATCCTGATTTGAATTGGTTGAGCGAGAGTTCAGTCTGTCTCCGGCTGTAGATGTGGTTGATCTATTCCCGAGCGGTAACTGCCGAGTTCAAATGGAGATTTAGCTTAGAGATATGGATACTCGTAACTCATTTTATTTTTTCTTCTAACCTTCTGAACTGCTCAAAGTTTGAGTTGACTGAAAACTACTACACAGAAGTTCTAAAAGCGACCACGTGTCGCGCGCCTGTTTAATGCTAGATGAACACATGACATGATCCTGAGAGGATCAAAAACTGACCACTACAGATGCCCCCTCTTCTTCCCTCTCTTTGGAGGAGGTCAGGAACCTTCCCTTAGGGACCCTCCCTAGGAGGTTATAGGTTCCCAGGGACTCTGAAAGGGGAGGGAGCAGACTTCTTGGGTCTGGACTCGAGTTAATCCTTGTCGCTTCAGTTCTTATCTTTAGTGGCGTGTGTGGCTCTACAGGCTGGCAAAGCCTTAAATGTGCATATCATCCGCTGCAGTGTCGATCAAATTACCGTCACTTTTGTGGGGCACAGCGCTCGAGATGGATACTGCGTATCTGAAGTGACAGTTTCGATCCGATCTGTCGTAATACGTGTAGGGTCCTGATCGAGCGACTGCTCATTCCCCTGGGGTTTAAAATCAATGCTCTGAGGCCTTGGGCATTTTCCCCAAATCTCTGTGTCTTCTTCTTTCTTTCCTTCAGATCTCCTGGTTCTCAGATCTCAGTCGTTTTCCTCATTTCTATTGCGATGAAGAAAGGAGAGAAGTCCAGTTCGTCCAGCAGTATAGGCAAGGGAAAGGCCGCGACGGAAAAGATGAGGAAGAAAGCTTCCTATCGTAGCAGGATTAGAATGGACTTTGATCCAAAAGCTCATAATCAGGAGGTGGATAAGTATCTGGCGAAGTATGGCTTTCATCTGAACCCAGGGATCAAAGTCGAGTTTTACCTCCATGTTGACGTTCCTCTGGCTCCACGTAATGATGGTCTATATATGCATCCCCAGGTTCTGGCAATGGGGTTGAGGTGCTGATGACGAGGTTCGCCCGTAGTGTTCTGACTTTTTTCAGGGTCGCCCCCTCTCAGTTGTCGTCATTGGCCTGGCATACGGTACAGGGTTTGAGGCCCTCTGTGCATCATACGCTTCCGAGACGTGTTAACGTGAGTCTTCAGCTCCGCATAACGAAGACCCTTCAAGACACTCGCAACTTTGTCCCCCAGAACGGGGTTAACAAGATTATCGTCAATATGATTGACAACGACCATGACATGCGAAACACCGTGGTCCGAGTGACTGGTCTGTGAGAAGCCGAATTGAAAGATGAGCGTGGAGCCATCACGGTGGTCTGGAACTTGAGCCCGTCCCTCGCGGTGGGGCTTGCTCACGTTGATATCGAGGCAAAGTTGCGAAAGCTGATGGCCATCGACTGGAATCACTGTAACTAGAGTTGGCAATTGGACCCTAACCGTCCTAATCTGGCCCATTCTCCCTAAGGTGGCTGCTTCGAGTAAAAAGCAGCTCGCCGCTGAGCCGGGTCCCCCTTTGGCGAAGAGCCTATCAGCTACCGACCTTGAGAGGTCAAGGGTTCCAGGACGGATGGTTCCTACCAAGGAGAAGAGGACCCTTGCTTAATCTTTACAATCTTTATGCCCTGCGGTAAATTCCCGGTTCCTTTGGCTTTCCGTCTGATGGGTCAATTTTTGGCGATTGATTATTAGTAAGTTGCGAACTTTTCTTTTAGATTAATTCTTTTTTCACATCCAATTCATCCTTTCTTCCTAAGTTCTTTAAAAAGAGAAGATAATAAGAAGACAATAGTACCGAAAAGCTTCCATCGCATCTCTCCATGGGATCGATCCGTTTTAGCCCTTGCACCGCGGATTATTACAGAAGACAGAGACACGCATAGCCTGTCAATGGGTCAGGTTCGTGGCAGTATAGGTTATACCATACCCTACTCTCTGATGATGAAGTGGAGGAAACAACGCCCCTACTCTGGAGTCCCTGCCTAGGTCCCAAGGCGGCAAAGAGTACTAAAGCCTCATTGTCGGGAGACCGTGGGGAGTTGACGGGCAATGTCGGTCCTTCGGGCACTGCTATTGAGTCTCCGAAGCTGTCGTTGGAGAGGCCCCCCCGAGAACCCTCCATTCGGGTTGTATCTCTGAAGGGGAGATGTAAGGCTACTCTCGGTATGGTGACTTCCTTGGAGGGCATGAGAAAATCAAGGACCAAAGGCATCGCTTGAAGAATGAGATCTTTCAAGGGGCTTCCTGAGAGATAGTCATCAGGGTAGAACCCGTATAGGCTATTTTCCCCTTGTAGCCGTCAAGGTAAGACCCGTATAGACTGTTCACTCACTCGGGTGGCCGTCAGGGTGAAGACCCGTATAGGCCGACCCCGAGTAGTCATTGTGGGCGAGTCCCCGTCTTTCAGGGGGTTCCACGAGGGATAGCCGTCAGGGTAGGACTCGTATAGGCTGTTTTTTTTTACAGTCGTTAGGGTAGGACCTGTATAGTTGTTGACTCACTCGGCTGGCTGTCAGGGTTAAGACTTATATAGGCTGCTTCAAGCAGTCATTCGGGCGAGTCTCTATCTTTAGGGGGCACCCCGAGGGATAGTCGTCAGCGTAAGACCCACATAACCTGTTGACTCACTCGGGTGACCGTCAGGATAAAGACCGTATAGGTTACTCTGAGCAGTCATTGTGAGCAAGTCCACGTCTTTCAGGGGGCTCCTCGCAGGATAGCCATCAGGTAGGACCCGTATAGGCAATGTTTTAAATATCGGATATCGGCGATATATCAGTCGACAAAATTATATATAGGATATCGGGGAATTTATCGCGATATGGTACTAAATACCGGATGTCATACTGAATGAAAAATATACATGTGATTGCCTACATAAATCATATGAAACTACTTAGGGCGTATTTGGTTGCAAGGAAGTGGGCAGAAGTAAGAAAATGGAAATTATAATTGCTCACTTCCCTATTTATCCAAACACCGAAAAAGGAAAATAAGAAAACCCCTTTTTCTTTTCTCTTTTCTCTTTTACACGACCATTTCTCACTTCTAAAGTGTTACAGTTAATTTTATGGTCATGTAAATCTCATTTGTAATAAGTTGTAGCACAAAATAGTTAATTTTTATCATATAACTCTCACTCGCATTCTAGTTACAGTCCTTTTTTATTTTCTTAATTAATTTTTATTTTAATATTATTTGCGGTCAACTTTTCCACTTCCACTACCACATTACCATCCAAACACTGAAAAAAGACAACATTTTTCAAACCACACTTCCCAACAACATCCAAACACCGGAAAACTTACTAACCAATTCCCAAAGTTCCAAATGGAACTATTAACACTCCCTCACTTCTTCACTCCTTACTTCCACCCTTAACCAAACAGGCCCTTAAAGAAAGTTTAGAGTCATACACTCAAAGGGATACTTACCTTGTACAAAAGCTTCTCAAATGCGTTGTAAAAACTCCTCAAATACGCCAAAAGATAAATCAATTGAATGCTCGACCTTCAAAACACAAAGCAAGCCACAAATCGTCGTCCTCTCTCTCGACAGAGCCTCCCTATGAGAGAGGGGGAGGGAGATAAGGGGTAAGTACCTCAGTGATGGGAGACAAGAACGAGATGGGAGACGACATGATGGGAGACGAGAACAAGATGATAACGACGATCAAGAATATTCCAGAATGAGATGACCGAGAGAACGAGATGGCAATGCTAGCCAGTGTTATTAAAGGCGCAGTGAGGCCAGTGTTCTAAATATCCCCGATATAACTCCGATTATTGCGTCGATATTGCGTTTACGGCACCTAGCCGCAATAATTTGGCATATCCAAACCGATATATCATTTTCATCCAAAATCACCAAAAATAGGCATGGACCCGATATATCGGCCGCAATTTCGGCGATTTTGGACCCGATATAGTGTTTTACAACCAATTTCTAGGTTAGGTATTTGGGTAATTCGAGAGTGATGTGGTAATGTGGATTTTTGAAGATTCTATACTTAGATAGTGATTATGAATTCATAGGCTTAATGCAAGTTATCGAGTTAAGTATATCTTAAACATATAAGTATGATGTTTTATGTAGATTTATATAATTTATGCATATATTGTCTTATTGAGATGTGATTTAAGACAAGAAGATATGTATATTACAGTCCGATTTTGACATCCGATGTTTGAAAATATCCCCAATATATCCCCGATATATCCCCATTTTCGATAAATTTTTCAGCCGATGTAGCCGCTGTGGCTGCCATTTAGAACACTGAGTGAGACGCGAGGCAAAGCGAGGTGCATGTGTGTGCCCGCAGCCCATGCGAGGCGCGCAACAAACACAAAGCACAGCGAAGCGCGCGAATCGCATGAAGTGCAAGGCGCACCTGAAGCGCATTTAGGTGCGCACTCAATACGAAACTAGGTTCCTCTTCTTCTCCTCCTCATTTCTCTCTAATTGTTGTTGGTGTTGTTGCTCCTTTAGTGTTGCTACTAATTGAACTGTTGTTGTTTCTCCTCCCTCAAGATAATAATTTTTTACTACCTTTGCCATTGTTACTATGCACATTTCTCCTATTTTAATTAGTGTTCTTAATTGTTAACTTGTTATTTGTTGTGTAATTTGTGATATTATCTTGATTTCATAATCTTTCAAATTAACAAAAGTGATAACAGTTGCGCTCACTGAAGTGAAGCACTGCGTGTCGCTTGCGCTTTGTGCCTCACACACATTAGGCTCTTTGCGCCTCGACAACACTAGCCCTAGCTTTTCAGAGCGTATAAAAAGGGAAAGAATTTTGATCTTTTTTATTTTTTTAAAGTTTGGTTTTATATGATGAAGCGGGGCGGGTTTATCACTTCTTAGCCAATTTAGTGGGTTGTGACTCGACCCGAATTGCAAAATGATAAGCCAATTTAACGGGTGATATTTTCATCTTGGATATCGCCGATATACGGCCACATGGCGATATATCATCCTAAAACGATATCCAATAAAATTTTGCACTTATCGTTTCGTTTTATCCAAAATACCAATATTTCGGCCGATATCCAGCATATCGGTCAAGATTTAAAATATTGTGTACAGGTTGTTGACTCACTCGAGGGGCGTCAAGGTGAAGACCAGTATAGGCTGCCTCCGAACAGTCATTGTGAGTGAGTCCCTGTCTTTCAAGGGGCTCCATGAGGGATAGTGTCAGGGTATAACCCGTATAAGTTATTTTTCTCTTGTAAGCCGTCAGAGTAGGACCCGTATAAGCTGTTGACTCGGGTGGCCGTCAAGGTGAAGACCCGTATAGGCTGACTCCAAGCAGTCATTGTGGGCGTCCCCGTCTTTCAGGGGGCTCCCCGAGGGATAGCTATCAGGGTAGAAACCGAATGGGCTGTTTTTTCTTGCAGCCGTCAGGGGTAGAACCTGTATAGATTGTTGACTCACTCGGGTGGCTGCCAGAGTGACGACCCATATAGGTTGACTCCGGGCAGTCATTGCGGGTAAGTCCCCATTTTCAGGAGGCTCCCCGAGGGATATAGCCGTCAAGGTAGGACTCCCATAAGCTATTGACTCACTCGGGTGGCCATCAAGGGGTGAAGACCCGTATAGGCTGACTCCGACAGTCATTATGGATGAGTCTTCGTCTTTCAGGAAGTTCTCCGAGGGATAGCCGTCAGGATCGGACCCGTAAAGGTTGTTGACTCACTCAGGTGGCCGTCAGGGTGAAGACGGTATATGCTGACTTTGAGAAGTCATTGGGGGCGAGTCCTTGTCTTTCAGGGGGCTCCCTGAAGGATATCCGTCAGGGTAGAACTCGTATAGATTGTTGACTCAATTGGGTGCCGTCAGGGTGAAGACTCGTATAGGTTGACTCCGGCAGTCATTGTGGGTGAGTCTCCATTTTTCAGGGGGCTCCTGAGGGATAGCCGTATAGGTTGTTTTTCCCTTGTAGCCGTCAGGGTAGAACCCGTATAAGCTGTTGACTCACTCGGGTGACCGTCAAAGATGAATTCCCGCATAGGCTCGAGCAGTCATTGTGGGCGAGTCTCGTCTTTCAAGGGGCTCCTGAGGGATAATCGTTAGATTAAGATCCGTATGGCTGTTGACTCACTCGGGTGGTCGTCAGGGTAAAGACATATATAGGCTGCCTACGAGCATTCATTATGAGCGAGTCCCCGTCTTTCAGGGGGTTCCTCAGGAATAAACCGTCAAGGTAGGACCAGTATAGACTGTTGACTCACTCGGGTGGCCGTCAGGGTAAAGACATATAGGCTAACTCCAAGCAGTCATTGTACGTGAGTCCTCGACTTTCAGGGGGTCTCCGAGGAGCCATCAGGGTAAGACCGTATAGGCTGTTTTTCCTTTGTAGCCGTCAAGGTAAGATCCGTATAGGCTTGTTGACTCACTCGGGTGGCAGTCAGGGTGAAGACCGTATAGGCTGATTTCGAAGCAGTCATTGTCGGCGAGTCCCAGTCTTTTAGGGGCTCCTCGAGGGATAGTTGTTGGGTAGGACTGTATAGGATGTTTTCCCTTGTAGTCGTCAGGGTAGAACCTGTATAGGATGTTAACTCACTCAGATGGTCATCAGGCTGAACACCCTATAGGCCGACTCGAGCAGTCATTGTGGGTGAGTCTTCGTCTTTCAGGAGGCTCCCGAGGGATAGCCGTCAAGGTAGGACCCGCATAAGATGTTTTTCCCTTGTAGCCGGTTATTGACTCATTCGTCTTGCCGTCAGTGTGAAGACCCATCTAGGGACTCCGAGTAGTCATTATGGGCGAGTTCCTATCTTTGAGGGGACTTCCCGAGGGATAACCTTTAAGGTAGAACCCGTATAGGTTGTTAACTCACTCGGGTGGCCGTCAGGGTGAAGATATATATGTTGACTCCGCGCAGTCATTGTGGGCGAGTTCACATCTTTCAAGGGGCTCCCCGAGGGATGTCGTCAGGGTAAGACCCGTATTTGCTGTTGACTCACTCGGTGGCCCTCAGGGTGAAGACCCGTATAGGCTGACTCCGAGCAATCATTTCAGGCGAGTCTCCGTCTTTCAGGGAGCTCCCTAAGGGCTAGCCGTCAAAATAAGAAGGGTAAACAACCGTATAGGTTGTTGACTCATCGGGTTGGCCGTCAGGGTGAGGGCCCCTATAGGCTGACTCCGAGCAGTCATTGTGAGTGAATCCTCGTCTTTCAAAGGCTCCCCGAGGGACAGCCATCCGGGTAAAACCCGTATAGGCTGTTTTTCCCTTGTAATCATCAGGATAGGACCCGTATAGGCTATTAACTGACTAGGGTGGCCATCAGGGTGAATACTCGTATAGGCCGACTCCGAGCAGTCATTATGGGCGAGTCCCGTCTTCAGGGGGCTCCCAAGAGATAGCTGTCAGGGTAGAACCTATATAAGCTGTTTTTTTTCTTGTAGCCGTCAGGGGAAGACAATATAGGCTGACTCCGTGCAGTCATTGTGGGTGAGTCCCAATCTTTCAGGGGTCTCCTCAAGAGATAATCGTCAGAATAGGACCCGTATAGGTTATTCACTCACTCGGGTGGTTGTCAGGTTGAAGACCCGTATAGGCCGACTCCGAGCATTTATTGTGGGCAAGTCTCTGTCTGTCAGGGAGCTCCCCGAGGGATAGCTGTCAGAATAGGACCTATATGGTTGTTGACTCAGTCGAATGGCCATCAGAGTGAAGACTCGTATAGGCTGGAGTCATTGTGGGCGAGTCCCTGTCTTTCAGGGGGCTCCCCAAGGGATAACTGTAAGGTAGGACCCGTATAGGCTTTTGACTCACTCGGGTGGCCGTCAAGGTGAAAACCTATATAAGCTGATTTCGAGCACTCATTGTGGGAGAGTCAGGCTCCCCGAGGGATAGCCGTCAGGGTAGGATCCGTATAGACTGTTGACTCACTCGAGTGGCCGTCAGGGTGAAGACCCGTATGGCTGACTCGGAACAGTCATTGTGTGCGAGTCCGCGTCTTCAGGGGCTCCTCGAGAGATAACTGTCAGGGTAAGACCCGTACAGGCTGTTTTTTCGCTTGTAGTCATAGGACAAAACCCTTGTAGGCTATTTTCCCTTGTAACCATCAGGGGAGGACACGTATAGGCTGTTGACTCATTCAGGTGGCTGTAGGGTGAAAACCAGTATAGGCTGGCTCCGAGCAGTCATTGTGGGCGAATCCCCGTCTTTCAGGGGGTTTTCCGAGGGATAGCCGTCAGGGTATGACCCGTATAGACTGTTTTTTCCTTGTAGCTGTTAAGGTAGGACCCGTATAGGTTGTGGACTCATTCGAGTAGCCGTCAGGGTGAAGACCAGTAATAAGATGACTCTGAGCGATCATTGTGGCGAGTCTCCGTCTTTCAGGGAGCTCCCCGAGACTGTGCTTGTTGTACCTAGAGAAGATATTGAATATGAAAATAAAAGAGTGCATAATTTCTATTGGATATTACATTGTTTTTAACATGTAGTATCGTTTCGGGGTGAAAAGACTTTGTTGCCTGCGAGGGTCTTCCTGTCCGAATGGTGCCGATGAGTGAGCGCTTTAGTCGATGATCTCGACCGGGGCCTCTCCGATCTCTGGATCTTCCTCCAGGGCGAGGATGAACTCGTCCAGGTATCCACGATGAAGTAGGTCCTTGAGATGTTTTTTGAGGGCCCAGCAATGCAAGATAGCGTTCTCCGACTGTTATAGAAGGAACAGTTTCATGCTTCTAGGGAATATGTTGCGTGCTTGGTTGGCTTGAGGAGTTTCACCCATGGCTGATGCTGATAACGTGAGGATCTAGTAAATCGGCAGCTTATGGGGGTGAAGACTGAGGGTCCTTGGTCTTCGTAGGAGTCGGAAAAGCGTTCTCCTTGTGAGTTGGGAGTGATGTTCCCTCGCACGCTTCCGTGAGCTATCAGCTCGAACGCTCTCGAGGATGCAGATGTTACTTTACAGCGCATCTTGTTTAGTTTGAAATGTAGGTTGGTCGGAGCTACGAGATATTGATTGACCTCATAGGTGTCCACCTGAGTCTCCCTGGCACCCAACGCGACTCGTTACGCTTCTCAAAGAACCTTTATCTGCGTGAGCAACTGATGGTTGACCTGCGCTACGCCTCTCGCTCGCGTTTTGCGGTGTCGCGATGGATGGTGACTAGTTCTCGCTCGCGGTCTGCCTTGCCCGCTGTTCGCCCAACCATCGTCACAAGTCGATCACCATCTGGATGAGTTGCCCGCAGGAGAGAACCGATGGAACGATTTCGTCGGAAGCGTTAACGTCGTAACGGGTCACACTTATGCGCCATGATTGTTGTGCGAGGGTATTTTGTGGAAGGTTAGAATATTTAATAGGAGATCACAAGAGTATGGTCTCAAAGATCTCAATGAAAACACCAAATGTTGTGGGTAATGAAATTAATCCACGCACCAAAATTATTGACATGGGCAAAGCAAATCTCAGAAAAACCCAACAAATACAGAGATTTACGTGAAAACCCAAAAGGAAAAAATCACAGAAAAAGAGATTTCACTATAATAATGGAGATTACAATGGTGTCTCACTAGTGTGCTAGGGTTTTTGAGTTTAATGGTCATCCCCCTCCACATTGGAAGGGGTCTACTATTTATACAAGTAATGTCTTTTGGATAAGGCTGCAGAGTTCAGTTTTATTAAATGCTTAACCATTTATCTAAGAGGCGTTAAGAGCTGAACATCCTTATTGAATTGGTTGAGCAAGAGTTCATCTTAATCTGGCAGTCTGCGTCCGGCTTAGATGTGGTTGATCTGTTCCCGAGCTGTAACTGCCGAGTTAAATGGAGATTGGCTTAAATATAAGGATACTCGTAATGATTTTATCTCTTTCTTCTAACCTTCTAAAATGCTCGGAGTTCGAATTGACCGAAGACTCACGCACTTAAGTTCTGAAAGTGACCACGTGTCGCGCGTCTGTTTGATGCTAGATAGACACATGGCATGATCTGGGAGGATCGGAACTGACCACTACACCCGACAAAGTACAAAATTTAAATAAGAGTTTATTTTTCTAATTAATGTAACTTACACTTGGACACAATTTGTTTTGCTTCACTATTTATAGTTAGAGAGATTATTTTAATTCTTTCTAACAATATGCGAGTCTTAAATTTTGTACAATTAATTGCATTTATAAAGTGGCTATAAGATGAAAAACATAAATAGGTTATAAGATGAAAAAAACAAAGTTCTAAAAGTTCTAATTAAATAAATGAGTTCAAGACCATGAGAGGGCAAATGCGTGTGGATATTCTCTTATTTTGCTCCCGCCAAGCAAGTGCCATCCTGAGGTTAATGGTTATCAAGCTTTCAAAAGGGGTGATAATCTTGATCGTTGATACTAGAAAACACCATTGGTTAAAAGTTCAGATGTTCCAACGGAGTTACCAATTAGAAAAAGTATAGCACTGAAAAAAATATATATATATATAAAAGATAATGCCTAAATTAGAATAGCCCTCGAGTCAATGTGCAATTTAATTAAACAATGATCTTGAATAAGTTGTTGTAAGACAGAGTTTGATTAAAATCTCTTTAATTATGCACATGTGCATGAAATAATTGAGTTGAAGTATCATAAGTCGAGTTAAAGTATCATAAGCCAGAAGATTTACTTTTATTTTAAATTTTCAAAAAAGAGGGAATACTGGACTTCTAGAAATTCGCGTGATTACTTTGGCTGATTCTATGTTTTATACTAATATTTAAGTGAGGTAATATGATTCATTAGGATTTAATTTGCAAATGAACATATGACACAATCTGATGTTTGTGGGTAGCATCACTGCAAACCCTCACGAGACTATAACTCGTCCTGCAGGGTAACCAGGAGGTTAAAGGTTTGTTGCATATACTCAATGCAATCATGTTCCCGACGAAAGTGGCAGTTTTACTTTTTAAAGAAAAAAGAAGTAAAAAAGTAAAAAAATATTTATTAGATGATGTACATGCTGGAGAGGAGATGAGTGTGATGAGATCATGGAACTTGAAGAGGGTCCTTCATCTCAAAGCAGCTTATTTAGATCGTTGAAGCCCAAGTGTAAAGGAACGATGGATAGGTTCGATACCCGCACTCCAGGAGAGTTGGCCAACAATGCAAAAGTACAAAACAAAATGTCCTAAATCCTAAAGCCAAGAAGGCAAGGAAGGATGTGGTAAAGTACATAGCTAGGTGGTTATGAAGCCGGAATTACATTCCATTTACCATTACCACCATTCTAACAAATGTTGCAAGCTATTGGAAAATATGGAGTTGGTACGGAAGCTCCAACCCTATGAGTTAAGTGAGACTTCTCTTCAAAGAGAGGTGGAAGAGACAAAAAAATCTTATGGGATTCAAAAAGAGTTGTGCAATTAGAGGATGCACACTTAAGACAGATGCATGGTCAGATTGAAAACATAAAAGCATTATGAATATTACCGTGGATATCCAGTGGGAACCGCATTCTTACTTCCTCAAGATGCATCGGCAGAGAAGCATGATGAAATTTATATTATTAATTTTGTGAATAAAAGCAATTGAAGATGAAGGGGAGGAGAATGTAGTGCAAATTGTCATAGATAATGCTTCAAACAATATGGTCGCTGCAAGTATGCTAAAACTAAAGAGGCCTAACATCTTTTGGACGAGCAGTGTTGCACACACAGTTAATTTGATGGTAAGAGACATTACTAAAGTAAAACACATCCAAAATGCAATTCTAATGGCAAGGAATGAGACAGTTTATATTTATAACCATACCATCACGCTTAGAAAGTGAGGGAGTTCATGAGGGAAGAGATTGCTAGACCCACGGCCTCTATATTTGCAATTACATACCTATCTTTGCATTCTATGCAAAGAAGAAAGAGGAAAGAGTTGAAAACAAATGTCACTCCTACAAAGTGGATGAATCATCTACTTTCTAACAACAATGCGGGAAAGAAGGTATATCTAAAATAGTCATAGTAGACATAAAGTAAATAATAATTACAAACTTATTAATTTATAGTTTGATATATCATATTCATTAATCTAAATTTTTTGTAGGTTGCTGAAATTATTGGGAGTAATAAATTTTGGGACGATTGATCATACTCTCAAATGTTTTTCTCCATTGGTGAAAGTTCTTCGAAGAGTTAATGGTGACAAGCCATCCATGGACTTTTTATATGCTGACCTAGACAATGCAAATAAGGAAATTGCAAGAAATCAAACTATGAAGAGAAGAAAGTTATTCCAATACGAAAGTTATTGATACAAGATGGAATGATAAGTTAAAGGGACATTTGCATAGAACAGGCTACTACTTGAACTTATATTCTATTATGAGAAAAAGGAGGCTACTGAAAAGGATTTGATGAATGGATTTGTCGAGTGCATGCACATGTTTTATCCAAATGACCTTGAAAAGTAGAGAAGATCAACGAGCAAATGGCTATGTATCAAACAAAAGAGGATCTTTGGAGAGAGATCTTGTAAAGAATGGAGCTAAAAAATCCTAATCTCAACCCAGGTAAATGTACACAAGTAACACAAATTACACAACACACTATAAGTTTGAAGTTTCACATATTAAAATTACTAACTATTTTAATTTTCTAGTTAATTGGTGGAACTTTTATCAGTTTATGGGACCAATACTCCTGAATAAAAGGAATGACAATGAGAATTTTGAACTTGATAACTAGCTCTTCCTGTTATGTAAGGAATTGGAGCACATTTAAGATGGAATTACAATTATATATTAATACATTTCAAACAATGATTCTTTTGAAATTTCTAGTTATTCATTTTTATTTTGTTGAATCTTCTATTTTGTAGATTCACACAAAGAAAAGAAATAGGCTAAGTCACAAAAAGTTATGTGACTTAGTTTTTATCAAGTTCAATGTTAGGTTTAGAAACAAGCTTGCCTTGAAAAATAGAGATCATTTATCCACTTATGACGATGAAGAAAAGGTCATGGATTCATCAGTGCCTCCAAAGTGGAATGGTGAACCACGTATCGATAGTAATGATAAAGTCTCCTTGGAGAAAAATTGAGTTGGAGGCAAGTTGCAAAATGTATGAGAACTAATCCGAAGAGAAGAAAAAGTGTAAGAAAAAAAAACTACAAGAGAGGAAAAAGAACTAAAGGAGCATCATCATCAAAAGAAAAATCAAAAGAATGAAAAGGGAAGAAGATGGAATTTTCATCAACGGAATCGTCATCGGAGGAGCTAAACATTGACATTCCTTTGGAGGATGATTCGCCGTGTCCGAGCATGAAGAGCTCTTGATAAAATTATTTACTTTGATTTAGACTCTTGCTTTGGAATTTGCATGAGATACAATTATCGAATTGTAACTTTTTAAACACTAGGATCTTGTTTTGATTAGTTGCTTACTTCTAGCCTTCTAGTTTATGGTTGGTTTTCTATATTATGTTTTTATAATCTTTTTAAATCAAATCATGATTGAATGATCAAAACATAGATTGAATATTAACTTTTTGATTGTTTATATTGTTTTTTTGGTGGTTTTATATATTGATCTATTTTTATATTTTGTTGGTTGGACATCCGGTTGGTTGGTCACGAAAGTTGGAGCAATTAAGAAATTTCTGCAATGACTTAGCGAGTGTATGCAAAATGTTAGGGTAAGTATACCTATTTAAACATATTTATGTAGTCTTGAATAAGTTGTGTATGTATGCCTTGATAAGAATTTAATATTACATTATTTAATACATGTAGGACATATATTTGTTATCCGTCATGACGTCCAAAATTTACTAGATGTCCCCCGAAATATCTCTGAAATCTGAAATCTGACATCCGATTATGACATCCGACATTTCTCTGATATCCGACATAAAACACTGCCCATAACAGACTTCATAAGACATGAATATTGATTCTTAAGGTCTTGAACATATAGCGATGAG